>CM048825.1:27145729-27392286 GCA_026586065.1 Dioscorea zingiberensis | reverse complement strand
TTTCTAGAGAGTCCTAAATTTCCTTAGCAGTCTTACATTCATAATATTTGTTGCATAACCTCTCAGAAAGACAATTAAGTAAACGGTATTTACAGTGATAATTAATTTCTTTGCAGATATATCATTCATGTTCGAGGATTGAGATTGGTCAGAGTAGGAGATCGAAAGTCTGCGAAGGCTATCAAACCCAAAATCATTTGAATCAGAGTTTGATCCCTAAGAGCAGAGGCTAAGCCTTGAGTGGAAAGCCAATACTCAGCTTGTGCTTGCCATCTCCTAAATATAGTTTTCCCATCAAATTTCTCGGTTTGTATGCCAAGTCATTGTTATTGAAAGACATTTTTCCTAGCAAAGTGTCAATCTAATTTCAGTGCTACAGTGCTACTTAAGCAAAGGATTACACACCAATGCAAAAATACAGTAAAGCTTCAGTAATTAATAAAATAAGGCAAACTTGAAATTTCAACAGTTCACAAAGGAATTTCAATAGATTGCTTTAAATTTAGAGATTCAAAATTGCAGGCAATAAATCAGATTTCCAGCAAAACAAGTAATTGAACTTGAATAGTTTTCAATTCTGATTTTTTAACAAAACAGATAATTGAGCTTAAACTGATTTTCAGAAACTGGAGGTATTTTCACGGGATTGAAATCAAGTAGTTGGGCTTTAATGATTGAAGATTAGTTGTGGTAATCGGCTTTTAGATTGTTAGTAAAATCTAATTAATTAACCAAAACCTCCACTTTAGTCTAGAAAAACAACAACAGTAAAGCACTCTAAATAACTGCAAAATCAGTCACCAAGAACTGAAAATAGTTTCAAATAAAATTGAGAAAAGTATGAAATGATCAAGCCTGGGTAGGGCGTGTGAAGCACTGCCCTAAAAGCCGATTATCGCCTCCTTCGTGCAGGAATCCGTCGATCTCTCCAGCTAGTAGGGTATCCTAACCCACGCGTTGATCGGCACCTCCCCGTGGCACGTCACCGGGTAGGAGTAGCTCAAGTAAGAGGCGTTGGAGAGTATGGAGATGAAGACGGTGCACTGTTTTTTTTTTCACAGCTGCTAGGGTTCAGCAATGGATGAATTTAAGGAGATGGATCTGGTCCAACGGTTGGAAATCTATCCGTTGGGCCAGATCCAATGGCTAGCTTTGATTTAACAAAAGTGAATTAAGAGCCTGATATGATTTGTCACATTAAATTTAAAGCTGATGTGATTTGTCAAAGAGAATTGAAGGCTGATGTGAGGGTATATCTAACAATCCAAACCTTAGCGGTGAGCTCCGGCGTGGCAACGGAAGTGGCGAGATTCTCCATAATAGGTTTTTGACGAGATAGACCAGAGTTTAGATTCAATTTCAAGGAGGCAGAGGCGGAGGCGGAAGGGCAGAGGTTGAGTTCGAGAGAGGACGGGGAGAGGCGGAGGAACGAGACCACGAACTTGAGTTTGAGGCGAGAAAAGCCGACGCGGTCGCGGGGATAAACACACGCGGAGGTTTGTGGATGAAGGACTCGCGGAGTTATCAGAGTTCTGGTCAATCTCGCGCTTGAGCGGGCGCGGGGCAAATGTGCGCGGCGTAATAAGAGGATTTTTCAGGATTAATCTCAGCCATTGGATTTTGATCCAATGGCTAATCTAGGGACTTCCCTAGATTTCAAATCTAGGGACGTCCTTGGATGACGAATTGCCATATATATATATATATATATATATATATATATATATATATATATATATATATATATACATAACAGATGTACCCCTATAAAAATTATATTTATGTGTGTATGTTACAAAAAGTTTGTTTTAAACATAGGGTAAATTACCTAAATAATAGTCACCCCACTATTCGAGTATTCCTATTTGAGTTACTCAATTATAAAAAATTTCAATTGGGTATCCTAACATTAGTTTTATGTTCAATTAGATCACCTATCGTCACACTGTTAACGGCAAGTTGAAGAGGCATGAAAAATGTCACTGAACTTATGCCACGTCAACCTTCCCACATGGCTAACTTTTCTTAGTTCGTGCGTTAAAACTCTTCCCTTCCACTTGTGAACCCTAAAACCCAACCTACTTCACACCCTTGTGAACCCTAATCAATCGGAGAATACTTCCAAGCAAGAGAATGGGCGATCGATTGCGAGGTGGTTGTACAACAATGTTGAGAGATCAGGTCCACAAATCGTTCCTTCTTTTTTTTTTCTTTTTTTCCCTAAAATTTACTTCCTTCATTTGTGGTTGGCTTTGGTTTATGATTTCTCCCATATGTTACCTATCCTTATCCCAGGCATAGGCGGAACTAAGGGGGGGCTAGCGGGTGCTTCAGTCCCCCACGGCATCCGCGAGTCCTCGACTATCCTAGTAACCCAAGATGAAAATCCCCACCCTTCCTCGGCCCCTACCCACCCACCCACCCACCCACCCACCCAAAAACCCTCAACCGATTCAGTGAAGAAGGGAGGGGTTAAACTGAAGGATCTGAGAGAACTTGAGAGCGTGCTGCTCGCCTGCTCGCTTAAGATGACCAGAAACTACTCTGGCCGCCATCGAATCTTCTCTCCTGTCGGTTTCTTAGATGGGCTGCGGTAAAGAAGGAGATAGGTTTAAATCGTGGAGAATAGAGAAATATGATGCCCTGGGATTTGGTTTCCATGGAGATGTGGTCATGTTATATAGGGATGGATGGGTTACAGCCTGTTCACAGTCAACCCAAGAGAAATATCTGTTATAATTTCAAGAAATAATTTTAAAACTTGGCAGGTGTATAATGTTTGTCTAGAGATGAACATTTGATCATAGGCTGCCACATTATCAGTTCAATGTTTAATAACTCATTGCTCCCATTGCAACTACCATTTAGATTTTTTATATAATAAGATAAGATAAAAAATATAATTTAAATAAATTTGAAAGAAAAAAAATATGAAGAGTTTGGTTTTAATTCACAGGACAACGTTATTAAAATTAATGTAAGAAAAATCAATTCAGTGGAAGGTTTTTGGTTTTTTTTTAAATTAAAATTTTAGAGGTTTCTTTGAAAAAGAGCACAGTATAAAAAAGTTTTTTTTTAATTAAAATACAAACTCATCGTATGCAGTTACCTCCTCTTTTTAGTCGCATGCATCATACGTCTAGTAACCGCACTGGGGTAGTTCTAGTTCGAGTATGCATAGATAAATGTTTTGTTTTTCGATAATATATTTAAATTGTGATTGTTTTAATAAAAAATTATATTATCGTACTATTTTATATCAGAAACAATTGTTATATTGCATATATTTTTTTTTATGTTTTGCTCTCAGCCCCCCTACCAGTGAGTCCTGGTTCCGTGGATCAGGGCATGGCGTCTGGCAACAGTGATGACTTGAGAGATGGTAGTGCGGCAATTGAGAAAGATCAAGTCCATTGGTTCTTCCTTATCTTTTCTTTCTTTTCCTGAAATTTCCTTCTCCGTTTCTTGGTTGAATTTTTGTTTTCTCTCTGATTTTGGAATGCTTGTGGGATTAAAAACGATTAGAGTTACAAAGATGAATTTTTGTTTTCTTTCTCTGCATAAAAATGTTTGTTGGATTTTGGAATGACTTTCTTTGTGATTTTTTCTTTCTTCGCTGATTTCTAACAACCACTGAATATTTGTGGGATTTTGAAAAGGTTGTTGTGGAGATTAGCTAAAATAATCAAGAAAGCTTGCAATTGCTTATTGAAAAATTCAATGTAGTATGGTTGGTTGTCTATCATAGAGAGCCATGTCTCTCAAATAAGTTGATAAATTATAGCACCTAAGTTTACACATGGATCACTGTGCCTTGTGAGAATGAACTTCTCCGGTATATTACTACATTGCCCATATCTTGGAATAACATTGTTTAATTTTGGAGTTCATTGCGTTGTGATGAATTAATTATTTATGAAATTAGACTTGAATAATTTTCATAAGAAGACTGAGAAGTTCAATGCTTGTTGATTCATTAGGTTATCAATTTTTTTTATAATTCTATCGATGAAGTTCATAGATTAGTCCATTTTCATGGCGAGTTTTATAAAAATGGACTTCATTATATTTGTTTCAGGATATGTTTTTCAAAAACATACAAAGAAATACAAAATTTGTAGGGATGCACATAAATATTTAAAAAATAAAAATTGTAACACCAACCATTTTCATTGTGGCTACAAGCATGTCAACTAGTTTACCACAATTCCATGAGTCCCAAAATTATTTGTGTTTTCTTGATCTCAATTATTGTTTTTTTTCCAGCATGATAAATCTAATTTAGCATATTTAATAGATAATACACTTACTAGTTACAACAATTCCATGAGTCCCAAAATCAAGTGTTTATTTATTCAAGAAAGAACCTTAAATATCTCATTAAACTATATAAACCAAAACCATGATTTGCCCATCAATGTAACTATTGAGACCATGAATATGTGTCCCATTTAGTTGTATCCAAACAGTGTAAAATAATTTTGTAAGGTCAAGTTGATTGCTTTGTAATAACTTTGGGTTGCTAACAGTGTAAAATCATAACAATTTCCAAGTTTTATGCTTTGTAATAAATTTGGGTTAAGTATTATTGGATTGTTGAATTCTTGGGTGGTCTTTGATGTTGTAGGCCAACAATTGTCTCCTAATAAAGTAGATGAGGTCAATTTAGGGTTTGGTAAAAATCTTGATATTGATAGCTTAGATTCTGATTTTCATAAGAGTGATTATGATATGGAGGATGATGTTGCCCACATGTTTGAAGTTGATGTTTATTTAGAAATAGGGAGAGGAATATTGGGTGGTCTGAACTATAGCTTGGGTTCTGGGTTAGTCTCTGCAACAGAGACCGAGGGTATAGAAGTCAATATAGAGTCGAACTATGAGAATTCAAAGTCTTTGCATAGTGAGCCAGATTTTGATGATACATGTACTACATCATCAAAAAGGTTTCCAGAGTTTAATAACCAAACATACATGGGAAACCCTAAGTTAGAGAAAGGAATGTTGTTTTCTAGTCAAGGGTCACTTAAGGAAGCAATGAAGCAATATAGCAGGAAGAATATGTATAACTTGAAATTCGTAAGGAATGGCAAAAGAAAATTTAAAGCTATATGCAAAAAAGATTGTCCATGGGTTTTGTGGGGGGTCCAAATTCAATCCAAAAGAGAAAATGGACAACACAGAGAAAATTAAAACATATGTTAATGAGTACAATTGCCTGAAGGAGATGAGGAATAGGGATATCACTTCCAAGTGGATGGCTTCTCATTACTTGCATAAATTTTCTAGTGACCAACATTATTCCATCAATTCTTTACAACAACATGTGAGGGGAGAATTCAATTTACTAGTGCCATTAAGTAAGTGCTATAGGGCTAAGGTGCTAGCACTAGAAATGGTCTTCAGGAATGCAAAGGAACAATATGCAAGGATTTATAACTACTTACAAGAGCTTTGACAGACTAATGAAGGCACCACAATAACATGTTTGTTGGAATCTAGATTATTCCTAAGAATGTATGTCTGCCTACAAGCATGCAAGAATGGATTTAAGACTGGGTGTACATTTTTTATTAGCCTGAATGCTTGTTTTATGAAGGGTTACTAGGGAAGACAATTAATAGTGGCAGTAGGGATTGATGCAAACGATTGCATGTACCCCATTTCATTTGTTGCAATTGAGAGTGAGAACTTTAATTCTTAGTGCTGGTTCATCGACAAGTTGATATAGGATCTAGAGATAGTGAACTCACATCACTGGTCCTTCATGTCTAACAAGCAAAAGGTAGGTTACTTAGTTTAGCTTTCTGAATTTTTTTTTTTACTCACCTGCATTGAAAGAAAGTTATTTATTGAACTTAAACTTCACAAGGATTGGTTGATGTATTGAAGGAATTGGTGCCAAATGCTGAATATAGGAATTGTGTGCAACATTTATACTCCAATTTTAAGGCCCAACCCAACAACAAAGGAAAAGCATTGAAAGATTGCTTGTGGAGAGCTGCCAGAGCTACACACTTGAAGGAGTTTGAAGATGCAATGAATGAACTGAGGTGCTTATTAGTGACTGCTCACAACTAGATGGAAGGTAAGGACCCAAGACACTAGTCCAAAGCACACTTTTCTACAATGGTTAAGTGTGACATGTTGCTCAACAACCTTTGTGAGTGCTTCAACAAATACATTTTGGAGGCAAGAGGGAAACCTATTTTAACAATGATGGAGACTATAAGGACAAAATTGATGCAAAGGATTGCAATGCAAAGGGAAGCAGCTCAAAAATACACAGGCCCTTTGTGTCATAAATCCTAAAAAAATAAAAACTTGACAAAATGATTGATGAGTCAAGTAAGTATTAGGCAAGGCATGCTGGTGGGGAAAAATACCAAGTAGTAAGTGGGCCAGTAGACCAGCATGCTAGAGTTGAGAAATTGTTCTTATAGAAAATGGGATCTTAATTATTGCATACCATGCAGCCATGCAGTTGCAGTTATGTTCACATTTGAAGAAAGACTTGAGCAATATGTCAGCCAATGCTACCACAAGGAGACACAAGTGCAAATTTATTCACATTTTATTCAACCTATCAAAGGTGCAAGACAATGGAGTCATGTGCAAAATCTGGAACCTATCTTGCCTCCCACGATAAGAAGGCCCCCAATTACACCACACAAGAATAGAAGGGAGAGAACCGGATGAACCAGCTGCAAGCCAATCTAGGGTTGGCTAGAAAGGAGTGCAACTCAGCTGTCATAAATGTGGAAATTAGACATAACATCAGAACATGTAAGAGAGAGGTTGGGAGGAACATGAGGCCTTCTAAACTAGTTGTAAGTAGCCCACATTTATTTGCAAGGCAATTCTAATGCATGTTGTGTCTATATTAATTTACAGGTTCTAACAAAATAATTTACATTTCAGGTTAGGAAAATTGTGGGAGAAACTCAAGGGCGACATTCAACATCAAGGGTATGAGAAAGTGCATCATATGTAGGGCTATGAAAAATGTAATGTATGATGATAGGGTGGTTATAAATGAGGACACGTGGCACACAGGTAACCTGACACGTACAGATCATGTGACCGTGCCCTTATAGCACGTGGCTTGCTTCCTCTCTGTGACCGAGCTCCTCCACCTCGGAAAATATCATAATTTCCGAGGTCCTCTTGGAGGACCTCGGCAACTCACATAAAGGCGACCAACCTTCGACTCTTCTTCTAGCAGTTCTCTACACAAAGTTTCTCGAGATCTTCTAGAAGCCCAGTCAATTATAGAAACAGTTAGACAGTTGGGAAACAGTTAAGCGGTTGAGGTGCCAGCCTTGAGTCTAGAAACTTCTAGAAGCATGCTGAGCTGGATTTGCTGAGCTGGCGTGCTGAATTGGCACCCACGTGCTCTAATTAAAAAACTTGTTCCCCAAGCAATACCCCAGCTTTTGGACCCTATAAATACCCCTTCCCTCCAGTTCAAGAGGGGGATTTCAGACACGGCAAAGCCCTGCCGCTCTGGCGATCGGAGCTCCTCTCTCTCTCTTCCTTTCCTTTCTCCATCTCCATTTCTCTCATTCCAGAGCTCGATCATGGAGTTCTGAGTTGTAATTTCAGAAGAAATTTAGTGGATTCATCCTCTGAGAAGAGGATCGTGGTTTTTTCCCCACATTTGGGGTTTTCCACGTATATTCTTGTGTGCTCCTCTCTGATCTTGGGTTTCTTCTATGATCTTCTGCTCCTTGTTCTTCCCTCTAAAATACAAATTTAAAGTGTTGCTCGAAATTGGGGCTTGATCCAATTTTGGAGCTAACATTTTTGGCGCCGTCCGTGGGGAAAAGCACTTTGTCATAAGATTTTAAGGCAAGGTTATTATTGGCCCACTTTGCTGAAAGATGCAAAAGCATTTGTCCAGAGGTGTGATGCATGTCAGCGGCGCCCAGCTTCCCGGCTCACCCCTATAGTGAGTACTAGGCCGTTTGCACTTTGGGGAGTAGATCTCCTTGGCCCAAGCTTCCTAAAGCAAATTTCTAAGATGAAGTTTTTGATTGTTGCCATTGATTATTTCACAAAATGGGTGGAAGCTGAACCCCTCTCCTCCATTACTGAAAAGGTGTGCCGGAAATTCTTATGGAAGTCAGTGATCTGTCGATTCGGGCTCCCGGTAGCATTCATCACAGACAATGAAAGACAGTTTGCGAATGCTTCATTCAAAAATTTCTGTGAAGAGCTCGGAATTGAACCGAAGCTAACTTCGATTACGCTCACCCCGAAAGCAAACGGGCAGGTGGAAGTGACGAACAGAACCTTGCTTCATAGCCTCAAAACCAGAGTATTACAGAATCAGTCTAATTGGGTGGATGAAGTACCTGGAGCACTTTGGGCCTACAGAACTACTTGCCGAACTCCTACTGGAGAGACTCCATTTGCGCTTGTATTTGGAGTGGAAGCAGTTCTTCCAGCTGAAATTGAAGTCCCAACCCCACGGATCCAGGCTTTCGATCCCACAAGTAATGAAGAGGTGCTTCGGGCCGAAAGCTCGATTCTTTGGAGGAAAAGGAGGAGGTCAGCCCTCCAAGTCACGTGATATCGCCAGAAGGTTAAACATCACTACGACGTCAAGGCGAAAGAGGTGACATTTCAAGTGGGAGATCTGGTCTTGAGGGAAAATATTTTTGAAGGCAACAAAAGTAGAACAGGGAAGCTTAATCCTAACTGGGAAGGCCCTTATGTTGTTATCAAGATTGTAAAGCCTGGCACTTATTGGCTCTCCAAGATGGACGGAAAAAGGCTCAAGCGCCCTTACAATTCCGAACATCTTAGGAGGTACTATCAATAAAGCTTCCTGTTCTTCAATATGCTTAAGAATTCCTTAACAAACGTTCATAAAGTAGAAGCGGACAGCTCAAAGCTCTCCAATTCAACTTAAATCTAGACAGCGGGCCAAGGCTCGGGTCATAGTATTAACTCCCAAAGGAGCTCCAAATGGCGCCTCAAAAAGGGGACTTGTCAATGGACACAGCAGAGGGTCAAGGCTCGAGCTGTAACATGATAGCAACTAGCCTATGAGGATAGTTTCATTAAAGAAACAATCCATCGAAGAGCTCCTCGGCAATCAACTCAACAAATCCGAACTCCTCTTGAAGAACCTCGGAAACCAAAGTCGAAGAGTTCCTACGTAATTCCCCAAATAAGGTGATATGCGGGTCCAGGCTCGAATCATCTTAAGTGAGAATGCACACTAAGAAGCCCAAATAACAAACACAATTCTCCAAACAAGATGATAGCGGGTCTAGGCTCGAATCATGTTAAGTGAGGACACCTAACAAAGGATTCAATCGTTGGCAATTAAAGAACTGAAGAATAAGAAGCGCGGAATAGAAGCATGACGAAGAACTCAAAATCCTTTCCATGCATAAGGTAAAAGTGAATTTCATTTATCAAAATAATACTAACATTTGTAACAGGAAAAACAAGCAAAACTACACATTATCAACAAAGGGGAAGTACAAGATGAACAAAATAAGTCAAAAACTGAGCTACTCGTTGTCCTTTGAAGGAGCTGTGGGGACATCTCCACTTTTACCGAGCTCCTCCTCAACACTAGCATCATTTGCACCACCAGCAAGAGCTTGAAGGGCCTCAATATAAGTTAGATTGGCAAAATCTGCTTTGGGAAATTGCAGAACAAACTCTTTCAAAACAGGAAAACTTTCCTCCCTCCCTTCATCGCGTGCCTCCTCAAGAGCTGATTCAGTCACTTGACGAGCTTTAGCGCAAACCATTTCCAACCCCTCCACTTTCTGTTTACTCTCAGACAAAGACTTTTGACAAGCTTCGACCTCCTCGGAAATGCTTTCGTGATCTTTCCTTAAAGCATCCCTTTCCGAAGTGATAGCTATCAAGGTAGAGTTATTATCCTTCAGTTGCCTAAGAAGCTCGCGTTCTTCTGTCTCTAGAAACTTCAAATGGCGCCTACATAAGGAAGATATTTCTAAGGATACAGCGTTGACTTCTTCCTTCGCATCTGAAAGTTTTTTCTCTGCAAAAGAACGGTTAGATTCGGCAGACTCCGAATTCTTGAGAAGCTCGGAATTATTTGCTTTCAGAACAGCAATCTCTTTCTCCAAGGATGAAATCTTCTCTTTGTCCTTAAGCTCCTTCTCCAAGTGTCTCTGGGCCTTCTCATTAGACTGTTTTAGTACTGCATCTACCTTACTCTTCTCAGCCAGAGCCAAATTCTTCTCCTCGGAAGTCCTCTTTAATTCCTTGCTCAAACGGCTGACCTCCGCTTCCAAGTCTCTGTTCTTCCGGATATATTCAGTTAACAACGACATCCGGTTCTCTTCCTCTTCTTTCAAAATGCTTGCGGCACGATGGCTAAGAAACAAGTTCTGCAAAAAAAGATACAATAAGTTCAGAATTGGTCCAAGTCAAGAATGAATTCAAGATAAAGAAGCGCTTACGGAAAACCCTTGGAGGCGGAGGAGTTCGGCAAGATCAAGTCGTGATAATTGTCCAAGTCTAGATTCGATTTCTTCTGGCAAAACGGACTTGATCACTGAAGCAGCAACTTTGGGATCGTTGACCAAGATCCCTTCCTGTGGATCCACATGAGGTGATCCCTTAGAACCTTCAGAAAAACTGGGGCCACAAGCTCGGAAACTTGAAGAAGGACGGGTTGGTCAAGTAACTCGAATCCGAACTCGGTCATAGTTAATAGTGGGGTCAGTATTCACCTTTTCAGAAACCCCAATGACCTCAACCTCGTCATCCGCAAAATCTCCGAGAATCTCTGGAAGATCAGGAATGTGTCCAAAAATATCTTCTTCAGTAGGAATAGAAGGGAAAGGTTCTGCCGAATTCCTCTGTTCATATGAATCTCCTCCTTCACTACCGCGGCGAGATTCAATGTTAGCATCACTCGCAGAGGTCTCCTTCTTAGCAGGGATATGTGCAGATAAAGGAGAGATGGCCAAAACCCTCTCAGAACTTAGCCAGAAGATTCACGAAAATATTCGTTCATCTTCCGAGCTCATCGCAAGCATACTTGAGGGGGGACTGATGATAGGGTGGTTATAAATGAGGACACGTGGCACACAGGTAACCTGACACGTACAGATCACGTGACCGTGCCCTTATAGCACGTGGCTTGCTTCCTCTCTGTGACCGAGCTCCTCCACCTCGAAAAATATCATAATTTCCGAGGTCCACTTGGAGGACCTCGGCAACTCACATAAAGGCGACCAACCTTCGACTCTTCTTCCAGCAGTTCTCTACACAAAGTTTCTCGAGATCTTCTAGAAGCCCAGTCAATTATAGAAACAGTTAGACAGTTGGGAAACAGTTAAGCGGTTGAGGTGCCAGCCTGGAGTCTAGAAACTTCTAGAAGCATGCTGAGCTGGATTTGTTGAGCTGGCGTGCTGAGTTGGCACCCACGTGCTCTAATTAAATAACTTGTTCCCCAAGCAACACCCCAGCTTCTGGACCCTATAAATACCCCTTCCCCCCAGTTCAAGAGGGGGATTTCGTGACACTGTGAGAAGCTCCCTCAGCTCTCAAGCGACGGAGCTCTCTCTCTCTCTTCCTTTCCTTTCTCCATCTCCATTTCTCTTATTCCAGAGCTCGATCATGGAGTTCTGAGTTGTAATTTCAGAAGAAATTTAGTGGATTCATCCTCTGAGAAGAGGATCGTGGTTTTTTCCCCACATTTGGGGTTTTTCACGTATATTCTTGTGTGCTCCTCTCTGATCCTGGGTTTCTTCTTTGATCTTCTGCTCCTTGTTCTTCCCTCTAAAATACAAATTTAAAGTGTTGCTCGAAATTGGGGCTTGATCCAATTTTGGAGCTAACATATGATATTGTTTATAAATTGGGAAACTTTTAACAAAATAATTACATTTCAGGTTAGAAGGGTTAATGGGAGAAATCTAATGCAACATTCAATATCGGAGGTACAATGAGGTTGTGTCTATTTTAATTTCTACAACTGAGAATTAATATGAAGAAAATTCATTGTCTAACTTAGTAGATGCAAGGTGAAGATGTGGATGAAGGAGAAAGTATGCAAATGGGTAAAATTCAATGGTATAAATCCAATTAAATGTTTCTAAGTGCACCACATTTCAGGGACTGACTTCGAACAAAATAATCACATTTCAGGGCAAAAAAATTGATGGGAGAAATTAGAGGAAACCTTCAACATCAGCGGTATGAAAGAGGTTAATTCTCTTTTTGAATTAATTCAATTAACTTGTAAGATAGAGAAAATTTAATTTCTGTTCTTAGAGGTCCACCCAGCAGAGGCAAGTTGAAGATACTAGTCAAGGACAAAGAGTGGAAGTGGATACAACTGAAAATGTAAAAGTTACTCATTAGAAAACTGAGATTACTGCACTTTGTAGTATATTAACCTATTATTTCACAAAGATCCAATCCAACTAATACAGAGATACTATTAACTCATCCACCAAGATCTACTCTTAGGTAGATACCTGATGTGAGTAAATTGACTCTAAAATTCTATTACTTTTGTCTTAATGTTCTCCTGACTTGGCTTGTGAATGCTCTGTAAGGTTCCAGTCAAGTTTTTACATGCAACAAAGCTCTGTCACTAGATTTGCTTCTACAAACCGACATGAAGTGCAACGGTCACGACTATCTAGGCAAGTGACATCAAAGTACATGGGAGAAAAACCACTACCTGCCCAAGGAAAAAAGAAAACTACCTCAATGTGGTGGCAGTTCTCAAGGACGCAACAAGAAAAGTGCATCATGTGTTGGAAAAAAAAAGATAAATGCTTCTAGGGTGGTTGTTTACTGTGTGAAAACCTTATTTAGAGAGTTTTTTTAAGGGAAAATTACCAGAGCATCCTCGATCGCTTCATTTTTCGACTTTTAGTCCTCCTCAACCAAAAACTATACTATTCAGGTCCCTTCTTTTTAAATTTCGACTTTTTAGTCCCTCGCCAAGGACTCCAGCCCCGTTACTTTAAGAAAAAAACCCCAAAATACCCATCCCTTTTCCCCCCAAAAACCACATTTTGGCTGACATGACAGGGAGCAGTGTAGCAAAATTTTTGGTTCAAAGAATACGTCGTGGTACTTTCATTTTGTATGCGTAAGCAACTCGGTCTTCTTCTTCTCCTCTTGGTCTCCCTTTCTTTTGTTCTTTGCAGAGAACTTATGTATTTGGTTTTAGTGTTGTAGAGAAGCGTCTGCTGACAGCGGTCAAGCGCGGAGACTTCGTTCAACGAGAAACTGCAAAGGTAATAGATTTCCCAGACGTGGTTTCATATCATGCATAGTATAATTCTGTTGTTTGGCGTTCTTGTTGCAGGATTTTGATGGAAACCATTTTTGCCATTGCAGAATTGAGTCGCAGGCTTTATTTTGAGAGAGTTGCGCGAAGAGTCGCAAAAAACACCGCCGAATCGGCAGGACTTGCAACGATGTAATAGCTGATTAGCTTTCTCCGTCTAGGCCATAAGGTTTACTTGTTGTGATGCATAGATTGCCTAATGTAAATATATGCGATTTTATGAAGTTTTGACAATATAATGCTTATAACATGTTTACATGAGTAGTCAAAGATGGTAAAAATTTGGTTGAACTAGTAAAGAGTGTAGAAATACTAAGCGCTTTGGAGAAATACTAAGCGATTAATAGCAATACTAAGCTGGTTTGGAGAAATACTAAGCTTAATAGCAATACTAAGCGGTTTGGAGAAATACTACAGCTTAATAGCAATACTCAAGTTTCTGCTAGGAGAAATACCTAGCCAGCTTAAGGGAAATATTAAGCTTGCCTTGGAGAAATACTAAGTAGTTAATAGAAATACTAAGCACTTTAGAGAAATACTAAGCGGTTTATAAGAAAAATACTAACCTAAGGTTAGGAAAAATACTAAGCGATTAAGAGAAATACAAAAGCAATCAACACTTAGTAAACAATTAGTAATCGATATTAAACACGTGAGAATATGATTGTAAAGTCTTTAGAGTTCCTTCCATTTCCCGTGAGTTGTTCGGGAATCCGGTCCAAAGTATGGCATACATACTCCAAGCGTAGGATGAGGAACTTGAGCGATTCGAAGCTTCTCACTATGCAATATCCGCTCCATAAACCGCATGACGAACACGGAATACAGTCCACACCGCCCTCTCTCTGTTGAGGGCGCCAGCGGTCATGTGAGTGAATGTATAACCATGCTCGCTTTCAAAGCGAGTTCCCATGCTTTCGATGGTAAGTGCGGTTTAGAAAAAGAACCCTCCCCGTGCGATTTAGAACAAAGATGGTTAAGTTGCTGGTGCGAAAGGGAGAATACGAAATATGGAAGTGATTGACTTACCATTTCCTCGGCTGACCACGCCATATGTCCGGCTATTGAGGAGATGAGTAGTGAGTGTAGTATCTCGCTTTATCCAAAACGAGTAGGTGGAAATGTTTGTTCATAATGATGGGCATAAGAACAACTTCCAAATTTTGGAAAGATGTTAAGTGCGATCGGCCATTAGTTTGAGGAAGTCATCTGTGGTGTGGTCTCGCTTGCGCGATGCAAAGGCCCCTCAGTGATGGATCCACGCCTCTTGTACTTCGACGGTGTCTTCTTCAGGTCGTCCAGCAAGATCATGACAAAGACGTCCATGACATCGTCAGCCACAAGATCTTTTCCCTCGACCAATGGGTATAATTGGGCGCGAGTTGTAAATGCTCATTCATTCTTTCAAACAATTGTACTAGAAGATAAATAAACAGTTCAGATAAATACTAAGCAGTGAAGAGAAATACTAAGCGGTTAAGAGGAATACTAAACAGTTAAGCGAAATATTAAGCAGTGAAGCCAAATACTAAGCAGTTAAGAGAAATACTAAGCGGTTAAGTGCAATACTAAACAGTTAAGAGAAATACTATGAAGATTGTTCTCACCGCCCATCGCATACCAGAAGAAATCGAGGAGTGCTTGCTTCTCCTTGTTCACCGCCTCAACCCCTCAGAGGATGCTTGTTCTTAGGAATGAAATTTGTCCTCGCTGTGTTCTACATTTTCTCTGTCGTAGATGGACGCCTCTGCATCAATCACAGTTGCAGAGGGGCCTTCTTTAGTGGGGGCTTCTTCAGTGGGGCCTTCTTCAGTGGGGGCTTGTTCAGTGGGGCCTTCTTCAGTGGGGGCTTCTTCAGTGGGGGCTTCTTGGGCGGGGGCTTCTTCGGCGGCGGCTTCTTGGCCTTCTTATTTGTTGCAGGATTTTGATGGAAACCATTTTCGCCGTCGCGCAATATGGGGGAGAAGGTCTAGCCTTAGAGCTCAGAGTGCTTACTTGTTGGGAGTCAGTAATAGGTGATATATGTAAACGGTGGGACCTTGACCTCTCTGGCGTGAGAGTGAGTTATATAGTACCAGACGATCGTAGAACAACTTGTACCATTGACAATTCTACCTACTTAATTTGTGCGTATGTGCAACATTTTTCACTCATTCAACAAAAATATGGTCGACCTTATTGTGGACACACAATACTGATAAAGTACAAGAGATCTACTCATCATGCGGTCTTCGTTTCCAACGTAAATTACTTTCTTTGTTAATATGTGTTTATTATTTCCCGTAACCGTGTATTACAAACACGTTGGACTTTACGACTTTCTTAAAGTCTTTAGTATTGATCTTATCTCTTTATTATAGACTCAAACTCTTTAATATTATGCTTATCCCTTTAGTATCTTACGTAAGTGTTTAAAATCCAACTTATCTCGCTTAGTATCACGTTCTTCCGCTTAGTATTGTCTCAACTTAGAGTCTCTTATCAATCAACAGTGGATCCTCTAGCCGCAGAGCATGCCCTAAACATCGAGGGTTCTTCTCAAACTCAATGATTGCAAATTGGGTGCTTGCCCAATAACCGACCAACGCATTTCAAAAAGTGGAACACTTCGTGAATGCGCCCGTGACCTTGCTATCAAAAGGAAGTTTGATTTTACTTTCATAAAAATAGCGAGAGAAAGGGTGACACGCCGTATGTGTCAAGGCGCATCGCAATTGGAGGGTTCATGCTTCTCGAGAGGGAAATATGCATACCTTTGGAATAAAGACATTGCAGCCCACACATGTGTGTGGTGGTGGTATCGGGATGAGTTCTCACCCGAAAGCATCCAAAAAATGGGTTTGCAATCGTGTGATCCAGAAGCTCAAGGATCGTCCCTTGTATTGGGCTGTGGACATTCAACGGGATATTTTGCGAGAGCACATAAAAATTATTTTTGTTTCCATGCTTGTGTTATCGGCTTCAAGTTGGGTTGCAGGCCGCTGTTGTTCATTGATGGAACACATTTGCTTGGGAAATACGGTGGCATCTTGTTAGGAGCTTAATGCAAAGACTACAATGACGCCGGTGGTATCTTGAGTTGTACCGCATTACCGCAGAAAAAACACTAGCCACAACCGAGGACTTGCAACGCAAAGAATAGCCGATTAATGAATAGTTGGGTGTTGGAATGTAAATATCCGTGATTGATGAATAGTTGGGTGTTGAATGTAAATATTCATGATTCTAACCATGTTTGACAATACAAAATGTGACATATATATTTATAAAATGTTCACATGAATGATAGTAAACACACGGTCAAAATAGCAAGCACTCAAAAATCTTAAAGGGTTTGTCCCGATAATAAACACTTACGACAAGATACTAAAGCCTTAGGCGAGACGGGGACACAAAGGAGGGAAGAGGAGAAGTCAATCGGAGGGGCATTTCGCCATTTCACCAAGGGATGTGGATCAGACGCATGGCGTATGGCCTAACAACTCATTTACTCCCAAGGGCAACATCGCCTTTCGCCCCATTTTAAAACAATCGCTTGGTACTGTTTGGACTAAAAAGTAAGTCCCTTGATAAAGGAGGGACTAAATAGGAATACTCAAACTTACAGGGATTTTTTATGGATTTCAGAAGTTTTGGGGGACTTTTCATTACTTTCCTCTTTTTTTAATGAATTTAGGATACTAAGAACCAATTTTTTATTGTTTTTAAGATAAAAGACATGTGATTTTGGTTCACTAGGATCAAGTTGGACGTAAATGAGCATATGGTACTTTTTTCTGTAACAGTGCTTAAACTATTAATGTGTTTTTCAGCTTCTTATTCCAAAAATTTTGTCTATGTACAGTGCTTTGTACTCTTAATCAAATGTCTATTACAAATATAACAGTATTGCTTAGGTGTAATGGCAGCATGCAGGTCATGACACTTATATTTTAGGTGGGATTATTACAAGGACCAATATGTTTTCAGCTTTTCAATATTTCATTAGTCACAGAATTGATAACTTAGCATTTGACCAAATGCTAATTTTATATCACAGACCAATTTAGATGTTAGGATGGAACAAATTAACCTGAAAAATTTTCACTAGTTTTTGGGTAAATACAAGCAAGGATTAAGAAATGAAATACATACATGGAGAAGGGAGAGAGCTCTCCAATGACTTATGCAAGAGGTTTAAAGAAATAGAATATCCAATATTGCATTAGCTTGCTTCACTATTGTCACCCACAAGCCGAGTTTGCATCGACATGCATTACCACAAATAATCAACAAATAATTTGATTTACTTGAGATAAATGTGATTTTATCTACATTGGCATAGGAATTAAAAAAAATGGCCCAGGAATTAAAACAATCCAAAACTTTATCTTAATACACAACAAATACAATCCAAAACACACTATACACAGTAAATAAACTTCTATAAACAAGATAAAATATCTTCAATAACAAATCCAAAACTCTCAAACAAACTTCCAAGTCTTACATCACAACACCTCACCTTCCCAAACACAACAACGCAAACTACATCAAGAACCATGCCCTAATAAGAAAGGGATCAAAGTTAACATGAGTAGTGTTGCAGAGAAGAAACATGGTGGCGGCCAATTATTCCAGCGACTTCACCTAGGTCATGTTTGGCTTGTTGGTGTCAGCTTGATAGTGCTCGTCGATGAATGAGAAGAGAAGAATGAGAAAAGGAAATTAGGGATTTAGGACGATCGATCCACAGTAAAGGAGGTTTTTGGCGTGTTAAAAATAACAGTTGTGCCACGTGGGAGGGCTGACGTGGCATAAGTTTAGTGATGTGCTATGCCACGTCAGCATACCGTTAACGACGTGACGATAGGTGCCAATTGAACGTAAAACTAAAGTTAGGGTACCCAATTGAAATTTTTTATAGTTCTGTGATTATTTAGGTAATTTACACTTAAACATAAGGGGTTCAGTTGGTATCAAATTAAGGCAATTTAATAATTGTGGTGACCAAATTGGGAAAGATGATAATTAAATGATTATAAGTTAAAATCTTTGAGAGAAGACAAGTAATTCACTCTACATGCAAAACTCTAATGCATGTAAGATTAATGATTGTGCATGCTTACTTTGATTGTAAAAATAGTAGATAGCACAATAATTAAATCGAATCCTTTTGAAAGTTCACTCAAATATAGTACAGTTATAGTCTGAAAATAAATACCAATATATTTTTTTTGGAAAAGGCAATAAACGAGTGAAACATTAGTTAAAAGATGAGTAGATTATTCATAACATAATAATAGGTAACATGTTTTAAATTTAAAAGATTAAGGTCACACAACACCTGCATTCCTACTCAAACTAGAAACTGTTAACTTACACTTTCACAATTATGATTAGGATTATAACTTGTCATACTAACAATAACTTAATCTCTAGTAATCATGACCTTTGATTTGATCCAAAGATTCATATAAATCAAACACAAAAAGAAAGACTAAAACTATAATTTAAGATTACAACCATTCTTCATGACACCATGTCACCCTTGTGCTATGATTTTATGTAGGCTTTTTTTTTTTTTTGGGTTGGGTGTGTGTGTGTGTGTGTGTGTGTGTGTGTGTGTGTGTGTGTGTGTGTGTGTGTAGGGAAATATAGAGTTGCAATTAGCTAGCTATTACATGAATCACTAGTTTGTGATAGTCCTCTAATAGCCAATCCAACCCTACCTATATATTTTCATACACCGTGTCCATTCCTTTACTTCTAGCTTCCTTCGCCAACTTGTCTACCATAGTATTATCATTCTCCTCCCTTGTTATATATCTGACCTCCAGGATCTTGATTTCCTTTGTAGTAATCCCTATATAATAAACTGTTATAACTTCCATTGTCCTCCAATTTGGATCTCTTTTCCCTTGTTGTAGAAGCCTCGAGATGTACATGTTCAATTTTCGTATGGATATGAATCTCCTCTGTCCATTTGTACTGCCCTCCTCAGATCTTCCTTAATTGCCTCTATTTCGCATTCAAAAGCTAACTCCACTAGGGGTGGGAATAGATCGGATCGGATCGGATTTGACTAAATCCAAGAACCGAACCATAAATATTAATCGGATCGGATCGGATTTGACTAAATCCAAGAACCGAACCATAAATATTAATCGGATCGGATCAGATCGGATTTGGAGATAAAAATAATTGTGATCCGACATCATCCAAATCCAACTAATTCGGTTCGGATCACGGTTCGGATTCAGATTTTTGGATCGTACAATTCGGCTTTCGACTTTCCTAATTCAAATCTATATACCACTATCAAGACAAACAAATAAGCGAGTAAAATTAAATTCTCTAAAGTAAAAATAGATACGACTGATAGTAGCTACAATGGAATTAATGGCTTCCCATCATCAAACCACAAAAATTAGTGGTACAATAGAAAGTAAGCATGAATTACATTTCATTCGTTAAATCACAAACATTTGTTTCACGTATAGATAGTCCTCAAAGGTAAGTGGAAGATGATAATATATTTGTGTGGATGGATTATGTCACATATTCCGAAGCTAATTAATTAGATGATGGTATTAGTTGCATATTGGGACAATGGGACGTGAGAACAAAACAATTTGTATTTTATCAAAAAAACAATTTGTATGGGAAGTCAAAAGAAAGCGCGTTGTTGGCGATAAGTCATATGTGAAACAACAGCAGCAGCAGAGACATCATGCAATAGGCATGGAAGACACTTGTAGTCACTTTTCTGACCCTTCTCTTTCTCACTCTCTTTCTATATTTATATATAAAACTTCATCTGGTGGAGATTCTATTCAGAAAGAGCCTGGAACATGACACATGCCGACGGTGGTCGTGTTTACTCAGCTCTCGCCAATATTCTTGAAAATGATCTCATATTCATAGTATTATGAAATTAGTATATATACAATGCCAATAATACTATGACATATGTTAATTAATAAAATATAGGTCTAATACCCAATTTAGTCCCTCTATTATTACGATTTGTCCCTTTGGGTCCCTCTAATATAAAACGTGCCTTTTTGGTCCCTCTATTTCCCCGATTGAGAAATGTAAGTCCCTCCACAAGCCTTTTTGGTCCCTTTATTTATGTTTTTCAGGCCTTTTTGGTCCCTATAAACTTCGCAGGGAGGGATTTAAAAGGCACAAACCTAAAATTAAAGGGACAAAAAAGGCACGTTTTATAATAGAGGGACCCAAAGGGACAAATCGTAATAATAGAGGGACTAAATTGGATATTTGACCTAAAATATAATATAATTAATATTATTTTGGATCGGTTCGGATCGGATCGGATTTTTTGAAGCAAAATCCATGAACCGATCCATTAAAATTCGGATCGGTTCGGTTCTTCGGTTCGGATTTTGACTTTTTTAGTCAACTCGGATTTTTTCGGATTTTTTTGGTTCGAATCGGATCGGTTCTTTGGTTCTTGGTTTAAAACGCCCACCCCTAAACTCCACTATACATGGGTTTGCCCCTACCACACATGAAGAACCTATATTAGACATAATTACATCGCCTATACCACTTGTGTTAGTTCCTTCACTCCAAGATCTATCAATGAGCATTAAGAATTTATAATTTTTCTTGTTTAATCACTTTCTTTTTTCTTCTGTCTTAGCTTCAATGTAGCCTTTCTACTCATAGTACTTCAGAGTCACATTTATACTTGAGGTCACCCCAGCCGCAAGTTTGAAACTATTCTTTCTGAATATCAAGTTACATATGCCCTTCCATATTTGCCACAAAGCATTAGCAATGATCACTAGGTCTTTCTTAGTTATCTTAATTATACCTATTCTCCCTTACTAGAGCCCTACAAAATATTAAATCTATCAGTCTCACAATTATATAAACATTTGTAGATTTGATAGTCTGCATACTTGTCAGGTCCTATTGCACTCATGCAAGAGATGCATTTGTTGATGCTTTAAATCTGTTCCTTGTTGATCACCGGCTATGAGTTTGAACACTCAAGCCTCCGCATGAAAGCGTACGTGGTCATAGGTAATAAAATATTGGCAAGAACTAGGTCAATTTCCTCAGGGAATGGTAACTAGGTCTAATTAAACGAAAGTTTACTAAGAGGCTCAAAGAGTCAATCAATCATTATAGAAAAAGAGTGTCTAAATTCTAAGTGAGTAGGAAACAAGAATGTGAATGTCATTTGGGTTGATTCTCTCAATAAGAAGCTTCTAAGGTTGTATGGCCCTATGATTTGAAAAGATTTTCTCCTATGCTTGCTAAGATGTTGTTGCTAAGCATATGGGTCAATCAATGATAGGTCTTGTGCTTGTGTGCACTCCGGGTGCATCTTACAAGTTCCTTATGTCTAAGGAACATATTACTTCCACTTCTCTTCATATTTGTATGAGATCGGGGAAAACATTATAGGGTCTAGACTCTATCAATCACCATGGGGGTTACTAACGCCTATGTCTAAGCTATAGATAACTACAGCTGTCACTCCGTTCCACCCTATGATTCTAGTTCGATTCTCACATACATCACTCTATGTATAAAGAACTAAGATACATCGTCGCCCTTCGGCGCACAATTGAAGTTAACATTGAATCATAGGCATATCCATAACAACTCAATCAAGCAAACATAGGATAATTGAAATATCAAGTCATGGAGTTCATACAACCCTAGAATGGATGTTTAAGTTGCCATTACAAAGATTTGATTCAAAACAATGTCAACATTAACACAAACATCCATGTGAGATCGAAGATTTTTGGTGAAAAAAAAAGGGGTTAAAATTTCCCCCTAATTTAAATTTTAAATTAAATTAAGTTTAAGGGCATTTTGGTAAAATGAGAATGAGAAGACTTAAAAAAAAAGAATAAATAAATTTAAAGGGTAAATTTATTTAATTGGTGATTGATTTAAGTAACTATGGAAGTCTTCAAGATTTGATGTTAATTAGAAATAGAATAGGAGAGTAGACACTAAATTAATTAAATCTTTGATTTATTTAATTAAGTTAGGAATTACCTAAGTTGGAACTTAATTGGGTTTAATTAAAAATATAAATAAAATAAGATAGTATATATATATATATATATATATATATATATATATATACTAGCAGGATTAATAAGAATAAAATAAAGTGATATATAAAGAATCGATTAAAGAAATACATATACAAATATATGTATGGGAGAGTGACTGCCATTAAAGAGTTTGGAAGTTTTCATTTGATTTTACTATGTTTAAAATATACCAAAAGTGGTGTAGAGCCCATGCATGCACGTGGCTAGTTATTATTCTTATAATTATTATTTTTAATTTTAATTGAAGTGACAGGTTGCAGGTTGACTTTATTTTTGAATTAGTGGATCAAATGCATGGAAGGACGCGTGGAAATATGAATTCTAAGTACAAAAATGAAAATAATAATATATATAAATATCATCACGTGCATGGAAATCGTGGGAATAATAGATAGTGCAAAACAATCTTGAATAACAGATAAGGTAAGTTGGGATTTCCGAATTGGATTTGATCGTATGGAGATTCTCTCCACGATCTATAAGTAGAGAGGCCAGTTTTCCAAAACCCTAGAAGTTCTCAAGACCTTGGCTAGCTGCTGCCGAGGAAGAAAGAGGCCTCGCAGGAAAATTTGGCAAGGAGGAGGACAATAGGACGCCCGGTACTTCACACCGTGAGCGCCAGAAGTTATCTGGTGAGTCTCTAAACTACGCAACGGATCATGTGGCGTAACGTTATGCTTGCACGTTCTTTATTGAAATTTTAGATCTATAAGATGCTGCATAATTAGCACTAGATAGATCAAAAGGTTTATGAAAGTTGTCTGTCAATAGGTTGGGTTCGAGGTGCTAGGGAACTATGGAGGTATACATGGGTTCTCTTCTCTTGTAACTAGGGTATAGGCAAAGGCTTAGGTGTGAAATGGAAGGAGGTTAGGCTGGTAATGATTCTCGGTTTTGAGAGGGTCAATATGAAGGTTTGAGTGATAGTTTTGCCTCTTGATCTTTTAGGTGGACATGTGGGGATGTGGGTGTTGATTTACTATAGAAGGGTTCTTGGGGTTTATTAATGTTTGGGATTTGATGAGGTTGATGGTGTGATAGATATTTGTTTTGTTGAACGTCCAGCAAGGAAGAGATTGTGATGATGTGTGGTTTGATTTGGTGTTTTAAAATTGGGTTGATTGGGTGTATTTATTGGGCTTCAACTTGGTTAGAGTTTGGGCTAAGTTCTCATGGATTTGAGGCACCATTGCTAGGAAAGATAATATGGATGTATAGAATATTATACAGATGGTCTGGAGGACACTTGGTTGTGGACTAGGAGGGTGGTTGATTACTATTTGGTAAGAGGTGGTGATGGACATGAATCTTTGTCTGATATCTTGATTTTATTTATTAATGATATAAGGGTTTGTAAATCTTCATTGTTATTAATGTGTTGGCAAGTAGTGGTGTATGCAAGTGTATAGTATGATGATGTTGAGGGTGAAAGTTCTGTGAAGGGTATTATGAAATTTAATAGATGTCAAGTTGGGTTTGTTGTTTAGTAGTACTGAGTTTCTTTGAGGATGACCTTAATAGCTTGGTTAATGGGCAGGTGTGTGTACTTGTGTTCTTGAGTTGATTAAGGGTCATACTTATGATTTTATGTGAGGGATTGGAAATTGGAGTTGGAGAATGGCTGCTGCCCGACTGCCCACTTCGAGTGGAAGCTGGGTCGCGTGTAGACTTCTAGTAGTGTCGTGTAAGGTACCGTTGGAAAGATGAGGAAGAGATCTTTCCAACGAGTATTGGATCAACTCAAACGGGTTTCTGGATCAAAAGTTATGAGGTTTTCTGTGGAACTGCGCGATAGATTCAGGAATTCCGAAATAGTAATATTATTAATATTAATGGTTTGTTTTGGTGTTGGTACTGAGTTGTAGTTGTTGATACCAGATATCGACCTGGAGTACTGAGCCGTGTCATGAGGGACTCGGGCTAGTCGACTTGACGTACCAGTTGAGGTAAGTTACTCTTGCCTAGATTCCACCCATTGTTTGGGTTTCTTGATTTGCTAAATGCTGGTTGTTGGCATGTCTTTCTTTGTGATACCTGTTGTTTTTGGATACATGCACATACATGATAGTTATTGCTCTCTTTCCTCGTATGTGTGTGATTGATGTGCTTGTGGTAGTATTGTTACTACCTGTTTGTTTGGAATGCTCTGTTGGGCTTGCCCTCCCGTGGGCCGACACTTGACTGTAGGCACTCGTGGTGCTTGTGTGCAGCTAGGTAGGTATGCGTCAGTGGAGTGAGCGGGCTCGCTGAGCATAGCCTCCTGTTGTCTGGCATGAGACCATTGAGATACGCGGTACTTGTGTGCTGGCCGGGTTGGTGTGCGCCAACTGAGTTTCTTTTTCCGCCCGGATTCAGTGGAGCAGGTGAGCTCCGGATGTTGCGAGAGCGTTGGGGACGGGACACCCTGGCGTTCCGGCATTCCTGGCCAGAGGGACGATACTCTGGCTGTCCCTGCCAGTCAGTGGGGTCGATCACTGACCATGTCGACATGAGAGAGAGGTGGCGCTACCGAGGAGCGACAGGTTAGTCAGCCGCGCCAGAGCTTGTGTGTTCTTGTACGGGAAATCATTGTTGAGCTTGTTATTGGAATTCTCTTTCAGAGCCTCGAGGGCTATTGTTGGATAGGAGTCGTACCGTTGCTGATGTTTGTGGTAGACTCCTAGGATCTGATTGTTGATGATTCGTTGATTGTGACATCACGTATCTTTCTATTGTGCTCACATCTTTGAGATTCCTTGCAGGGTACTTATTGGGCTTTCCTTTCGAAAGCTCATTACTTTTCCCTTCTTTCATTTCAGGTCCTGAGAAGTAGAGTGACTCGAGCTCAAGAGGCGTGCGAGAGTCGGGGTGGGATATTTGCTGAGGTAGGAGGATCTCCCTGACTTTTGTTTCTGAGTGAGGATGCTTGGCTTAGGACCTATGTAGGGCCTGGATTTGTTAGGGCTTTGGACCCTTGTACTTTATTTTTCCACATTAGCACTCTGATTTGTATTTTTTTATTATTGGATTAATAAACTCTTGAATTTATTTTGTTATCTGCTACTGTTTGCTTAGGCCTTGTACTTGAGTGGGGCCCGTCTCCACTTGGGTACGCCGCCTGGCTGACGCGTCTGAGGTCCCAACTGGCTCTGCGCTACAATCCATGTCCAATATGCAAAAAGAGGAAATAAACATTTAATAACAAAAGATTGGTGATTCCTCCTCTTGATTAGAGTCACCCAAGACTCAAACGCTGTTGAAGACCCTCGGATCGTCGCCTTTTACTCACTGCCACTCATGGAGACCAAAGATAATAAAACCTAAAAAATTGGGTCCTTATATATTCCTCCAATGTTGTGCATCGCGATGTCATGAAGAGCATCACGATATGAGTAAAATCTGGAAACACATAATAAAAGCATCGCAATGCTACTCCAACTCCTAAAAGGCTATAATTTGTGCATCCCGATGACGACTGGGTACATCGCAATGCGGTTGAACTCAAGAAGGGCTCTAATCTTGATATCACGATGCTTACTATGTACATCATTATGTTTCTGAATTCTAGAGAAGTGTGCGTACTACTTTATTGGACATCGCGATATATGCAGAGAGCATCACGATGCCCAAGTTCTCTTGAGTCCTTTGCCGACATCGCGATGCCATGTGTGGAAATTGCGATGTTAACTCTTAGCCGCTCATAGTTTACCTGATGCACAAAAATGGAAAATACGACTAAATCAGATGAGCTAGCTAATTTGGCCAAGTAATGCATTTTAGTACCAAAATCATATAATATCTACTCAAAACCTTACACCTTGGCCCTAAACATATGATAAATATTGGCCACTAAAATAGCTCTCTTTTGAGAGCTATCACTCCTATTTAAGATTGGACCCGACCGAATCAACTAATACGATTTGTAGTTAAGGAGACATCTGATTGTAACGATCATGAAGGGATCCATGGTCAGCGAGTGTCAAGATCATCAATCCTTCTCATTGGAGTGCGGGACCTCATCCTCAGAGGTAACCTACATAATGGGAAGTCCGAAGATCTCACCCCAGACTCTCCAATGATCAAGTCAGCCAATTGATATGATTCAGCAGAGAGAACGCCATAGGGATCAAATGAGCATTCATAGTAATAAAAGAGAGGGATCCGTGAGTAATGGAGAGAATAGAGCCAAAGAGAGGGAGCAAGTCTTAGTTCAGAGCTCCTTAGAAGAATCACTACAACAAAATAAGCATTTAGGGGCGGTTTTAAAGGCATTTCTTGGCAGTTAAAACCGCCGCAAAATGCTTTCTGTGGCGGTTGATAAACCACCACAAATACGGGCGTTGTGATACATTTCACGGCGGTTTTGAATAATCGCCGTGAAATGTAGATACATTTTGCGGCGGTTTATAATGCATTTACGGCGGTTTATAACCGCCGCTAAATGCTCAAGGGTACCATTTTTTATTTTTTTAAAAAATAAAATTTGAATTTATTTTTTAAAAATTCCTGCATCGGTTTATAATGCATTGTTACTATTTTTTATTTTTTATTTTTTAAATTTCCTTTTTTGATTTTTTTAAATACCTTGCAGGGGTTTTGCAGTTTCTTTTTTACTGGAAATTGATTTTTTTTTTTTATTTTATTTTTTTAATAAATATTTATGTTTTTTTACAATAATCCTAATATTTATCATTAAATTCCATCTATTTTAAATATAAAAATAATAAAAAATTTATTGATAATTCAAAAATAATTGAAACAAAATTACATTTACAAATTTGACAAATCATACAAAAGAAATTGTATAATTGTTCTCAAATGCAAAAATTCGACAAAAACATTATTTACAGAAATTCTCACAAAACAACCTTTTCCCAGCAAAAAAGTAAACAGTCACACCAGACATTATTTGCAAGTAAACAGTCGTACCATACTTCATCTGCATCTTCTGATTTGCAATAATTGGCACGGGTATCATCTTGCTTCCCAGAACATGAATTAGTATTTATCCTTTTCCTCCAGATATCAATTTTACCCTTTTCAGAAACCTTTTCCCTGCAAAGAAGTGCAACAATTTCTTTATTCCTTTGCTCTTCCTCAAGATCATCCTTGGTATACTGCCATGCTTGGTAGTTCTTCTAGTTAATGGGAGGACCCGAAAGGAACCAATAGCCACCAAGCCTGAGGAAGTGACTTGTAGGCATTTGATCAAAAACAGATGGTTAAATGTCTTAAAACCATAGTTACATTTTAGGAAGGTGAAAATAAATTTTTCAAATAAGAAACAACCAATAATTTCAATGAAATCAAATTAAAGGTTAAGTAATGAGACATTAACATTAAAAAAAATAAGAAATTACACACACCCACACAATAAATAAATAAATAAATAAACCTGGAGTGACAGCATGCAATTTATCAAGGAAAAGAACCAAGGGATTGAATCACAATTTTTTAAAAATAGAAATCTTGTTATAAGAAAAATTTAAATGTATATGATAATTTGGTATGTGGTACGTACTCCAAATTCACAGATAAAATTGGGCTGATTTGTTTGATATAAGCAAATATTACTCAAGATTTCTGCATACAATGTTATGAATTCTTGACGTACAAGAAGGAAAATTCACAGATAGAATTTGGATTGATTTGTTCGTTGAAATGATTTCTAAAACAATATGTCAATTGACAGATTGTTATAGAACTCATTTCAAAAACCAAATCAGCCCAAATTCTAAAGTGTATTTCTACAAAAGCTTGCAAGAATATAAGTAAATAAAAATATGAACAATTACTCATATATAGAGAATGAACTAAACTCATGCATTAAGGTCCTCCATAGGTAATAGCAGAAAAAGTTGAAAACAGAGAGAAACGATACAAGGAAAAGATCAAGAACTGTTACCCATGCCCAGCGAAGAGAACTCAACCTCGTTGTAGATCTGCGTGTACCTCTGCAAATCAATGCAACAAAAGAAATAAGATTGACATAAAAAAATTTAACCAACAAATCACCATCAAATTATCCTTCAAAATAAAGACACAAAAAATAAAAGAAATGTGAAGCTACACACAAAAATTATCCAACAAACCACAACATACAACAACATGTCAAAAGTAAAGAAAAGAACTTTATGGACCACTAATAAAGAGGTTCAATCTCCACTATTTCTGAGCAACTTTAACTTATTAAAGGAAATGTGCAACTCCACAATGAAAATTAGGGATAAACATAAACTCAGGGTTGCCACCAGAAATAAACCCTCCAACACTCCTAGTGAAGCCATGGATCAAGCCCCAACCAATAAACTCAATAGCATAAATTTCAAAAAACCTGATCTTTGCCTCAAGCATTGAATTAAAATTGGTTCACAAGGAAGAACATGAATTCAACTCCTGCAGATTCACCAGCCATTTAACAAGTAGTGATTATAACAAGAAATGCTCAAAGATAAAGATTCAAATTATTTAGTTGAAGAACAAAAGCTCAAGGTTAACTATAGTAAGCATATGTCAAAACATAAATAATATTAATTGGGATTCAATGTGGTCCAGAGCATAAGAAAATTCATTCCCTCAAAAGTACAAAATTGGAAACCTACAATTAATTAACTTCATCACAATACTAACCACCCCACTTCTCTGAAGTGTTGGGGCCTCTCTTCTTCCCAAATCCAACAACTGAAATAAAACAAAAGAAAACTAGATTAGAAAATCATCAAACCAAGCTCATCAAGCTACGGATTCAGTAACGATGTGATGGTTTCAATACTCACCAACTGTGAGGAAAAGGCGATTGTCGTGATAACCAACAAATGAGCGAGAAATTGTAATTCAAAGTTCACTGGCAGTGCATTTAACAAGCAAGGATCACTGATCTAAATCCTATTCAATTTATGAAGTTTCCAATGATAACCAATACATAAGGAATTGTAATTCAAAGTTAACTGGCAATATATATTTCACAGATGATCGCTAATGTCTTCATTATCCAATTTAGTAAAATTCAAACAGTAATTAAAGCAAGAAGAATTCTAATTCAAAGTTAACAATAATATAATTCACAAATAATCACCAACATAATTACCATTCACTATGATAATCAAAGCATGACATAGATTGAAATCATGCATAAGTGTCTCTTGTCCTCTAACCCTAATCAGCTCATATTACCAGCCCTACAATAGTAACTACTAACAAATTAAGAAGCATATATATAAATCCATAAATAAATCTACCTTTAATAAATTATTTAACACAAAACTGAAGATCTTATATTCACTAACTAGTATATATTCAATGTATTATAATTCTGAAGCATTCAAAGTGTCATACCAAGGAAGAGAATATTTGAATAACATTGGATGTTGTGTAAACACTGACAAATGAAAACATTCACAAATTAAAATGAAAAATTTTGAAAAAAATTGAAATATAATTGGTTCCTCACAAATAGGAAATTCACAAATTAAACAGGAAAAGTAGAAAAAATAAAATGGAAATTTCACAGAAATTTCAATCTCCTTTCTTTCTTTCCAATCCATACAAACATCATCAGAGAAGAGACTTTAGAGATTTGAGAGCTCATGAAAAATAAAAAATAAAAACTCCAAAAGTGAAGTTGTAGAAATAAATACATCTTATTGAATCAAGAAGAAAGTAGAGGGGATAGATCAGCTCAGAAGGAAAGGAAAGGAAAGGAAGGCTAGTTGCACAAAACGAACCTGGTGAGCCCTAGAAAGGCGCAAGAAGAGGCAAACAAGAAAAAGGAAGCGCAATCCCTCATCGAGAACCGTCGCACGGCCGTGGTGTTTCTCTCCACAAGCAAGCTCTTGGCGCTCCGTAGAGCATCTAACTCCTTCATTAGATCATATCCCACATCCTTCTTCTTCAACTCGGCAACACACCAAAAAATCAGCAAAAAATGAAAGAAGAAATCATGATTTCATGAACGATCATAGAAGGAGAATAGGAGCGAAGTATGGGAGAGAACCTTGCGCTTCTTGCTCATTTGAGTCGCCATATTGGTTCAAATCGAGAGGATAGTAAGATCGACTAGTGAACTCTCTCTCGCGGCTACGGCTTTGAGAAACCCTAAAGTTAATTAGAAGGAGAGGGTAAGGTTTTATAGTAGTGGGAAATCCGAGGCGGTTTCTTTGAAACCGCCGCGATATATATGAAATTACCGGCCATTTGGTCGAAACCACCTCAAACTTCATACAGCATTAATGACAGTTTGTGTTAAACCGCTGCGAAATGTCACAATTAGCAGCGATTTTAAGTAAACTGCCGCTAATTTCATACATACCGCGACGGTTTATTAAAAACCGCCGCTAATACAACGTTTAGTTAATTTCCCTCCCTCCCCTCTCCTCTCATCTCCTCCCCTTTTATACTTTCTCGTTTGTCACCTGTTGTCTGTGGCTTGCCCTCCAAGCTACACCTTGCTTGGGCGCCAAGTAAACTCTAGCTGGATGCCAGCTCAGGCGAGGCTTTTTAGAGGCTTCGGCGGGCTCTAAGCATCTCCCAATGATGACCCCTCTTGGGGAGTTCCCGCTTGGGTGTCCCTACTTCTGAGTTACTGGGGTGTCGCCACATGTACCTTCAGACCAAACCATTTGGCTCGCGCTATGTGTATTGCAGAATTTCATCCATAACACTTGTCCCTCAACTTTTAAGGACGTCGTACTCTAGGTCTGAGATGACTTGAGAAGTTAAGTGGCTCTTTTTTCTTGTTGTGGTGAGACCCGTCAGTTTGGTCCACCATATGTGCTCACCCTGAGCGGTTTCACGACCATTTAAGGCTCCTGAATCCCTTTTTGATTTTCGAGACTCTAGCCTGCTTTATGTAGCTTTATGTTCTTCCTGACAGCTTTTCTTTTCGTTGCATGCAGGTGACCGCAATTATAAGGATACTTCTCAGAATACATTACACGAAGAGTAGTGATGCATAGAAACCAGAAGTGTATGTGTTGTATCAAGTAATTGAGTGGACTAAAAAATCGGGTATCAATCCTCAGGGACAAAGAAGTACTAGTCGATCCAAAGATGGGTGATTGTAAAGTAAACCTAAAGTAAAGAAATTAACAACTCAAGCTACGGGAACGAGAATTAACCTTGATAGCAATCAATCATGAGAAGGGGATACTTGGGTCGTTAATCCCCTTGGATTTCTATTATATGGGATAGATGGAGATTTCTATGTTAATACTTGGTAGAGTTTGGGCCAAGGGTTCCTAAGGTCTACTAAATCCCTCTCTTACGGTGATCAATACCTAATTCCATCAATTGTATTACGATCTAGGGAACCTATATCTTGGAAAGATTGTGGGAATAAGACATATTAAGGACTCACTCTCCTTAGTATCTGAGTTCTCGGTATACTCACAATCTCTTTTATTAGAGTCGGTCCACACATGAGAAGGCGCTCGCATCTTCTCCCATATGGACTGCGATAATCTCTCCGGGCTCTCGCAACGTAGAGAGACTAACACAACAACCAAAACATCCAATGGACTCATAAAGCTAAACCAAGCATTCAAACATAGAAATTAACATCACATTAATGCATAATCCAGGTTCATCATACCCAAGTATCTACAAACTTAGTTCCCCATGAATGGAGAACAACAATCCAACACAAAGAAAATACAAGACAAAAGAACCATAATGAGAAACACCATTACTTACACCGTTGGCGGCGCTATTGACTCCTCCAATGCTTTTTCCTTCTCTCCCTCCAAGAATGGAAGATATGGCTCTTAATCCCTAATCCAAGCCTTTCCTTTTCCCCAAGATAGCTCTGGCCCTCCAAAGCCCTAATCATTCGTACTTATACCTCCATTTAGGGTTTTGGAGTGTCATTTATATTTCTGCCCTTGCTTGGGTCCGCACTGTAAGGGAGACTTACGCTATACAGGCATTCATATGGGCCATATGCAAGCTCGTATAGAATGCAAGTCGATTTGTACGACCGTATATCAGGCTGTATGACACCTCGTGTGGCTCTCCATAGGGGCTATATATGGTCCCAGGAGACTCAATACACTGACCGTCTAAATCTCCAGTTCATAAAGCTGTAAGGAACCCAGTATGCAATTGTACCTTCTCCAAAATTGCTTCGTTCCGGTCTCAATTTCTCCTTAAATTCTTCATTTCACCGGATGTATCGCTATTATGCCCTATTCATCAAAATCAACACTTGTTAAGTACCAACGGGGTATAATTTGACCAAAATAGCATATAAAACATACATGAGCAAGGTATAAAATTAAGCTCAATTGAATACTTATCACGTAGCATGACTTTTCACTATACAGCCTTTTTGCCCCATAGATGTGTTCTTGAGATCCTGTCAACGGTGGAAGGGTAACCACCGTGTCGCTTCTTCTTCGCTCCTTCGTTCTGTAAATAGCCTTATATGGGGTTACATCCTCATCACTGTTTCCTTTGTGGTCTTTCTAGTTTATTAACGCTTTTCCACCAGAAAGGAACTCTAATGGATCTTTTCTAGCTGCGCAAGTCCGTAAGGGAGCGTACTGGATCTCCTTCGACTTCTCTGCCTCCCCTAAAGAAGACCATCATGGGTCCTAGCATCCAGCTAGGCTCTCCTCCAAGCTAGAGTTGACCCGGGCTAACTTGGAGAGAGCCAGGGCCGATGTATTTCAAAAGGATGAGCTAATTCACTAGCTTGAGGCCTTGAGCTCCGAGGAAAGGAATCTGACAAATTCCAGGCCCTAGCCTACGAAGGCGTAACTGTCATCCTCCTATTCCTGCACCCAAAAAAAAAAAAACCTTTTTATCTCAAAAAGGAGGAAGAAAGACTCAAAGGAGAAAGATCCAAACAAGACATGGAATTTAGGACCAGCCTTCAAAGATAGAGCAAAAGGAGAACCGGAAGTACTTGGTTCTTAAAAAGCTCTTTGGGTATCTAAGGCAAAAAGGGTTCCCTCTCTCTGCATTAAAACCATAAACAAAGATTAACCCCCCATCCATCTTGAACTTGTATATATATATACATGAGCATTAATATATAAACTTAAGAACAAAGAAACAAATCATGCATATATCTTGGCTTCTTTTTCGTACAAGAAAAGATTACGAAGAAATCAAGAATGAGCAAGAAAAGATGTACAACAAAACCTTTTTCATACAAATCATCCCATATCACCACCATGTCTACAGCTTTGGCGTGGTGTTCGTGGAGATCATCATGGCACTCAAGGTGGTTGACTTTAGTCGTGTTCAAGGAGACGTCAACCTTGCCGCACCGGCCATCGATAAGATCGGGAGAGGACTCGTGGAGGAGATCATATATAGACCCATTCTTGGAGCCTACCAGAGACACATGGACCTTGTCATCCATACACAAGGTGGCAGGACTGGCCTTTAGATGCCTGGCATTCCACCGCGACATGCGACCATCTATACTGAAGGTGGCTGAGGAGCTCGACCACATCAAGCTCAGCAGATGGAGTCCAACCGACGAACATAACATCGTCCTACCCTTGTCCTCGTCGCTCCACTCATCGTCCTTGTCCCTTGACAAGTGCTGTAAGAGGAAGGCGGCACCGACCAAGAAGATGGACGCGGGCAATGAAGTGGTGGTGGCGGAGGAGAAAACCATAAGCTCCATCACGTGCTTTTCTTTAGTAATATTTTAATATTTTTTAGTATTTATTTATAATTTAAAATCCCACATAGGCACCATATTAGCACATGCGAATGGAAAACCTAACTTCTGTGAGCTCCTGGACTTAATTGACCCAATCAAAATAATATAGAGAGAAGTAATGAAAAGCCCCCCAAAAGTTTTGAATTCCATATATAGTCCCTGCAACTTTGGGTATCTATATTCAGTCCCTCCTTTATACAGGGATTTACTTTTCAAATTCCCTCGCAGTAGCAAAATAACGGTGTTAATGGTCGGGGAAAGACGCCGATGCCCTTTGGAGAAGCTTCCAAGTGGTTCTCGGACATCAAGCAGACAAAGACACCATTTCGTGAAAAGACTAAAATGCCCTTTGAGATCGCTCTTTCCCCTTGAATCCGGCCGCTCCAAATTAACTAAACCACCGACACTCCTCTCCACACACGAAGAAGGCAACAAGACACCATCTGGCTTCCGCCAGTCATCCTTCATCTTCTCTTCCAGCAGCTGACAGCCGAGTTTGCAAAACAAGGTAGCAATCAAACCCTGAACTCTAAACCTTTTTGAGATCGTGGCTTCACGGCCGCTTCATCTCTTTTTTTCTTTTTTTCTTGCTATTTTTCTATCCTCCGCGGTAGAATGCAATTTGTGCATGTGGATTGTAAACTCATTGTGGAGATATAGGGTTTAGGGTTTTGTTCATGTGCAAGGATTTGTTCTTTTCTCACTTGTAACTGTAGACCACTAGCCATGTACACCGGTGGTGTTGTTCATGTGCTTTTGGCTATGTAATTTGCGGATTGTGTTTCATTGTGGGTTGTGGTTTTTAAAATCGGTAAAAAGTGTTTAAAATCGAGCTACACTGTTTACTATACTGGAAATCTGCTTGATATTCGTCTTATGTGTTTAAAATCCAGAGCAACTATATAGTACAATTCAAAGGGCTTAATTGTTTCTATCTCTTTTCACATTTTCGTTGTAGTTAACTGCACAATGGCTCAGAATTTGGTTAATGGACGATGCTACACGGGTACCCTTGTTGACTGCCTAAATGAATTGAAGAAACACATGAACAAAAAACACAGGCAATTCATCAACAACACGCATTTGCTCCCCTGCTTGGAATCAAGCGAATAGTACAAGAGAGGGCGCGGCTCGACGACCGATGCAAGCTTATGACGCGTTGGCTTGCGTAAATTTAAAATCGGGGAAAGCTTGTCGAAGCTTTCGTCCGAGGACGTCGCCATAATCCTTGGACTCCCCCTGCGATTGGAGGAACTTGTTGTGGAATTCAAAACGTACCCACCGCCCGATCCACATTTGAGGACAGATATCTCGACAAAGCCTACTCAAGGAATCGAGATTGCATTAAGAACGCTCTGTTGGATCTTGTTCATAAGAGAGGCGAGGAGGAAAACCCCGTGAAACTTCTGATAGTGTATTTGATGGGTGCCTTACTATTTCCGACCACAAACTGCACGGCCTCAAGTTGGAGTGCGCATTATGCCGATAACCTGAAGAACCTAGGGACATATGCATGGGCACAGGCCGTGCATAAATGGCTCATGGACGACATCCAATGGCAATTTGCTCAGAAATGCAGGGAGAGGTGTTGCTGGGGAGAAAAAGACGCGAAAACAAGTTATCTTAGGGGGTGCTCTATAGTCTTTGATAATATGGTTCTATGAAGTCACCTGGTTACGAAAAGAAGGTAGAGTTCTTTAGGACTCCAAGAATTTTGGGCTACGTGAGACCACACCGCAAGAAGGTTAAGTTACTACCAAGGCAATTATCGAATCATTCAATGGGAAATCAGTATGCTTACTTCGTCCTTTCATCTCTTACTTCTTTAGTTTTATACCCAAGGCTTTAGTATTATGCTAAAGTCTTTAGTATTCTACTAAAGCCTTTAGTATTAGGATAAAGTCTTTAGTATTCTTATAAAGTATTTAAAATTAGGCTAAAGTCGTTAGTATTTTTCTTAAGTCTTTAGTATTAGGCTAAAGTCTTCAGTATTCTTCTAAAGTCTTTAGTATTTGGCTAAAGGCTCTTGTATTCGTGTAAAGTTTTTAGTATTCACTACATGCTTTATTTGTTTAAACTACTTATAACGTTACTAAAGATTTTGCAATATTGTCTCACAGTTCCACCACCTCGTCCCAGAAAACGCGGAAGAGGCTGCCCTCACCAATAACCGGCTACTACATAGCACAGCCATGGAGGAGAGACCTAGTACGGATGCAGGTCCAAGCGTGGCGGCGTATATGCAGGGCAAGCGCTGAGAGGATTGGACAAGAAATCCCGGCGCGCAGGCCGAAGCCGGCCAGCTTAGTCCAACTCCTTTCATACGAGGACCCAAGCGCAAGCAATGACGACTTTATTCAGCGCTTGCGGCATCTCGTGACGATGTCATTGAACGAGGTCGCTATACAATGCGCGGGCAAATTGATATGTTGCTTGCCGTGGAATCGCCACCAAGCCCCGCCAGCCAAACGCCGTAAGGCACTTGTCTCCAAGCGACAGCAAGCTCCTGATACTTCCACAATCCCATTGGCGGATATCGCTGGCGAAACAGTTGCCCGCAAACTGCGGACTAGAACTGTTCGGAAGAGGATAGCTCCTGAAGTTGTTGAGGGAAGCGCGCCGGCATCGGAGAAGGAAGGCGAGGAACCAGTGCGCATCGTCGACGCACTAATTGAAACTTGTGAGATATTGAAGGATGCGTCACCAAGTGATGCAAGGATGTTGATTCCCACTGGCGCGGAAGGGCCCATAGAAGCCCCCCACATCATCGTTTCAATGGTTCCCACCGACGAAGCCCCCACTGAAGAAGCCCCGACTGAAGAAGCTCCCACTGAAGAAGCCCCCATCAAATGTTTCACTACAAGCCCCCATCCAAATGTACTTCCCCACCTAAAAAGCCCCTCGCTAGTTAAGCGCGTGCCCCTCCCCCGCCCCTATTGAAGCCCACGCCTTCAAGAATCGCTGGATTGATGCAGAGGCGTCCGTGTACGCGGGAGAAAATGTACAACCTGTGAGGACAAATTTCATTCCTAAGAACAAGCGTCCAACAGGGTTCGGGCAGCTGAACAAGGAGAAGCAAGCACTCATTTCATTCTTCCTGAACTGTCTGATTGACAGGTGAGAACAATCTTCATAGTATTTCTCTTAAATGCTTAGTATTGCACTTAACCGCTTAATATTTCTCTTAACTGCTTAGTATTTGGCTTAACTCTTTAGTATTTCTCTTAACTGCTTAGTATTTGGCTTAACTCTTTAGTATTTCTCTTAAATGCTTAGTATTCCTGTTAAACGCTTAGTATTTATCTTAACTGTTTAGTATTTACCTTAACTCTTTAGTATCTTTCTTAACTGTTTAGTATTTCCCGTATCGGTTTAGTATTTCTCTTAACCGCTTATTATTTCTCTTACATTCTTAGTATTTATCTGAACTGTTTATTTTATCTTCTAGTACAATTGTTTGGAAGAATGAGTGGGCATTTACAACTCGCGCGCAATTATACCCATTGGTCGAGAGAAGAGATCTCGTGGCTGACGATGTCATGGACGTCTTTGTCATGATCTTGCTGGAGGAGCTGAAGAAGACACCGTCGAAGTACAAGAGGCGTGGATCCATCACCAGGCCTTTTGCACTGCTACTGTCGAAGCAGCACCACACAACTGATGATTCTCTCAAACTAATGACCGATGCAGTAACATCTTTTCAAAATTTGGAAGTTGTTCTAATGCCCATCATTCTGAACAAACACTTCCACCTACTCATTTTGGATAAAGAATCCAAACACTACACTCATTACTCATCTCTCAACGGCCGGGTGTATGACAAGGCCGCTGAGGAAATGGTAAGCCAAACACCTATCACCTCCATATTTCGTGTTCTCGCACCAGCTTAACCATCTTTGTTCTAAATGCAGAGGGTTATTTTCGAAAACGCACTTACCATCGGGCATGGGCATTGCTTTGAAATAGACAGTTATACATTCTCACACATGACCGCGGATCAGCTTCACAACAAAGAGAGAGGACAAGTGTGGATTGTCCCTGTTCGTGATGCGGTTTATGGAGGCAGATATTGGGTGGTGAGAAGCTTCATCTCACTCGATCCAAGTTCCTGCGTCTCACGCCTAGAGTATGTATATGCCGATACTTTCTGACGGATTCATGAACAACTCCTCACGCAAAGGGAAGGACCCAAAAATTGATGAACCAACGTCGAAGGAACTCTAAAGACTTTACAATCATATTCTACGCGTATAATATCAGTACTCATTGTTTACTAAGTGTTCACTGTTTAGTATTTACATTAACCGTTTAGTATTTGCCTTAACTATTTAGTATTTTTCTTAACTGTTTAGTACTCATTGCTTACTAAGTGTTCAGTTCAGTGTTTAGTATTACAAGAAGGAGAACAGTTTCAAGCAAAGACGTTCACAATCAACAAGTTCAATCACACACACAATAACACCAAAGACAGCTATTTAAATATTACAATTTTATTTGCAAGACAAATAGCTACAGACTACCGTCTGTAGTTACACTTGGGCGAGCAGAAACAGAAGACATTTTCAAACAACTGTTGCGTCCAAAAATGTGGACATCAAAATCTTTATCCTCGCGGAGAGTGAAGATCAACAGGTCCCCCTCACCGCGATGATGGTCAGCCCAAAAGGCAGGCCACCCGTGATGGAAGATAGCCTCTCCGTACTCCCTTTCTCCAGCCACCATCACCGGCCAAGGGTTCCTGCTCGGTCCCCACAGCTGCACCGGTCCATTCGAAACGTGGTGCATAAAGCGGTGGAATGACTGAGGAATCAACAATCGACGAGGCGAGTCAGAAGGAGAGATGAACCGGCAGAAGGAGGGCGCTATTTGTAACTCATGATGGTGAAGCAATGGTAGAATCCCTCATTCCCACCACACCTATTTAAAGCCAAGTCTCAGAGAGAGAGAAGGATTTCGGAGATCTCAGTTCTAAATGCGTCGCTTCGGTTCCCAATAAGCACCCGGCGCTTCATTAAAGTCGCTTCGGTTTCCAATAACTATTTAATATTTTTCTTAACTGTTTAGTATTTTTCTTAACTGTTTAGTACTTCCCTTAACTGTTTAGTGTTTCTTTCCCACAGCACCTATTTAAAGCCAAATCTCAAAGAGAGAGAGAGAAGCGATTTCGGAGATCTCAGTTGTAAATGCGTCGCTTCGGTTCCCAATAAGCACCCGACGCTTCATTAAAGTCGCAACCTTCTTTCCAATAACTATTTAATATTTTTCTTAACTGTTTAGTATTTTACTTAACTGTTTAGTATTTTTCTTATCCGCTTAGTATTTCACTTAACTCTTTAGTATTTCTCTTATCCGATTAGTATTTCTCTTAACTGCTTAGTATTCTTACCATCTCTGATTACTCATGTAAACATTTTATAAACGTATAATGTCAAAACTTCATAAAATCACATTATTTACATTAGGCAAAATGTAAACCTTATGGCCAAAGACGGATCAAAGCTAATCGGCTATTACAGCGTTAAGTCCTGCCAAGGTTGTGGCGGTTTTTGCATGGCTACACCTCAACTCTTTCACGTCTAAAGCCTGCGACTCAATTCTTGTCCGCCTCGGCCGCCCAGGCCTTCTCTTAGTAATAGGTGGGCGTATTTCAAGGACGCGGGATGCATTTGTCGGTTTATCGTGGCTGGGGACTGGAGAAATATGGTCTGCATATGCATTGGCGTACATTTGAACCGTGAAGTAGTCATCCACGAAGCGATGTACACTTGCCTCCGAAGTCGCGATTGACGCACACGCATGCATGCAGGGTATTCCATAGACTTGCCAACGTCTACATGAGCATGTCCTTGTCTGCAGATTGACCGCCAGAAAGGCCGACCGGTCGATAACTTCAATTGCTCACCATCCTAACGGCCTACACGGAGCAAGCGGCCTTGACTTCGATAGTGTCCTCGAGGTTCCGATGTATTCTTTGGGCAAAGATGTGTTCCCCAAACTCGGACATGCTCGCGTCGAGGCGTACATCATATTCATGAGCTTGTACCGCAAAGATGTTTTATAGAATATACTAAAGCCTTACAAAAGATACTAAAATGTTTACACCTAATACCAAAGACTTACTACTGATACTAAAGGGGTATCCCCGATACTAAAGCTGCTATCACCGATACTAAAGAGTTACTACCGATACTAAAGACTTACACTTTGATACTCAAAGTGTTACCCACGATACTAAAGCTTTATGGATCGATACTAAAGAGTTAAGCTAAATAGTAAAGTTTTTAGTCATGGTGAATATTACCTGATTAAGTCGACCATTTCGGTCACAGGGAGGTGGCGCGCTTCCTTGATCCACGCATTGAATGACGTTGGAGTACATCTCACCCCATCTTTGCCCCTTAAACAAATAGTTCGACCAATGGGCCACATCAGACTTTTGGATTAGCCAGCGGTGCGCTTGTGCCGATGCGGCCAGGAGGTCCTTCACCGCGTCATCGAATTCTTTAGAAGTACATGCGTATGCGATGCGGGTAAAGAGGGCCCAACACTCCTCCTTCAATGCTTTCCCAAGACTAGTATTTCCCTTCATGAAGTTCGCCTCTAGGTGTCGCCAAACAATATGCATGGGGCGATGAAGGAACACCCTTGCGATTGCATTAACTAGACCTTCGATCACGCCGGATATGAATGTAATGCACTTGTCATAATCCTCATCTCCATATATTGTATTCCTGAGAGTGGTGAGGAACCAAGTCCAATTGTCGTCAGTTTCATTGTCCACTATTGCAAATGCGACGTGGAAGAATCCCTCATTGTCGTCTTTGCCCGTCGCTCCTAACAAGATGCCACCGTATTTTCCAAGCAGATGTGTTCCATCGACGAACAACAACGGTCTACAACCCAACTTGAAGCCGACGACACAAGCACGGAAACAAAAAAAACCACGTCTAAATCGCCCGCCATCACTTTCAATTGTGGCAATGCTACCGGGATTTGTCTCCATCACCTTTTCAACGTACCATAATAGCAAATCGTAGCTCTGTACCTCACTCCCGTGGAGAATGGTTCGGGCAACCTCTTTTCCCATCCATGCTTGCTTGTACGGAAGACCCACGCCGTGCTCTAGCAAAATATCCCGTTGAATGTCTACAGCCCAATACAAGGGACAATCCTTGAGCTTCTGGATCACACAATCACAAACCCATTTTTTGGATGCTTTCGGGTGGGAACTCGTCCCGATACCGCCACCACACATATGTGTGGGCTACAATGTCTTTATTCTAAAGGTATGCAGATTTCCCTCTCGAGAAGCATGAACCCTCCAATTGCGATGCACAAGATCCGGGCGATCCGCCCTTTCTCTATCATTTTTTATGAAGGTAAAGTCAAATTTCCTTTTGATAGCAAAGGCACAAAGCGCATTCCTCAAGTGTTCCACGTTTTGAAATCGATCGCCAATTTTGAGCACTGCAATATCGTGAGTTTGAGAAGAACCCACAATGTCCAAGGACATGCTCTGGCTCGGGGATCCCTGTTGATTGCCAAGGTACTCTTTTAAGTGAGACAATACGAAATAGAACGACTTAATACTAATTAGATACGGCGGATTTTAAAAATTTTCAGTAGATACTAAAGAGATAAGCAGAATACTAAAGACTTTCAGTAGGTACTAAAGAGGTGAGTAGAATACTAAAGACTTTCAGTAGATACTAAAGAGATAAGGAGAATACTAAAGACTTTAAGTTGATATTAAAGGAATAAGCTGAATACTAAAGACATTAAGAAAATCCTGAAGTCTTACATGTTTATAATACACGGTTGCGGGAAATAATAAACACATACAAAAGGCTTACGTTGGAAGCGAAGAGCCGCACTCGTCGTCCGTCCACTCACTTCACCTCGTGTCCCACAATAAAGTCGACAATATTTTTGTTGAATGAGTGGAAAATGTTACACATATGCACAAAGTCCGTGAGAATTGTCAATGGGACAAGGCATTTCACGTTGATGCAGTGCGATATAACTCACTCTCACGCCAGAGGTCAAGGTCCCACCGTTCACATATATCACCTATCACCGAATCCCAACAAGTGAAAGCACCGCTGAGCTCTCCAATGCTAGACCTTCTCCCCATATTAGCTGACGGCAAAAGGGTTTCCATCAAAAATCCTGCAAGAAGAATGCCATTGCAAAAATGAGAGAATTATACTACGACGCGTTATGAAAAAACAATGGGTAATCTATTACCTTTTCGCTTGCCACATGAGACTCACTACGTGGTAGCTTCTCAACAAGACTAAAAAGCTCAACACAAGACTAAAAGCTCAACAAAGCTCTCTCAGAAAAGAACAAAGGAAAGGAGGCGAAGAGAAGGAGTAGAATTGGACTCTTCTCTACAAGACTAAAAACAAAACACGTGCTCTCCCAAAGAAAGCAGGAGGAAGGAGACAAAGAGGAGTATAAGAGGACTAGCTTATCTTACAAGCATGAAGTACACAACCTCGCCTTTTATTTCAGAAAGGTTGTTTTTGGCGGGAATTCAATGGGTATTTTGGGGTTTTTTTCAAAACCTAACGTTAGCAGGTCACGGCAGGACTAAAAAGTAAGTAGGTTGAAAAGGAGGGACTGAATAGTATAGTGTTTAGTCAGAGGGACTAAAAAGTCAGAAATGAAACAGTCAGGGATGCTACAGTAATTTTCCTAATAATATAAGATTAAATTAGGGCGTTTCATAATAAATGGATAAAACGAAAACCTGACTATAATAGAGAGACTAAACATAGGATTTTACCAAGTATTAATGAGGTTCTAAGTTAAGAGCAAGTACACTGAACCCTAATTAACTTATTGGACCAGGGTGCACATCCTTGCTGTGGCTGATGATTGAGTTCTTAATCAACTGTTTTACAAGTATGGACAGTGATGGTGGCTACATGGTAGGTTCTGATAATCATAACAGTATAAGCCAAAGAGTAGACCCTGAATATCATGTTCCCCTTTTAGTGAATGAGCAGCCACACAGAAAACAAAGTTTATTTTTCTCTTTTATCTATAACCACATGTTGATATTAATGCATGCATTTACTTGCCAATGTGTTAATTTTTTTTTTCTTTATTGAGATGATAAGATATACATTGTTAGAGCTGTAAACTAGCCTTATTTGATCGGGTTGGGTTCAACTCGAACTTGAATTGAAATTGCCTAATTTGAGCTTGAGCTAGAAATTAACTCGAGTTCTGCTTGATTTTATTTTCAAATGTTTCCACTCGATTTAGCTTGAAATTAAAAATTTATTTATAATTTAATATCTATATTTTATATTAATATATGTATATATTAATATTAAATTTTGATTTTTTGAGCAAAACTTGATCGGCTTGAAAATTCGAAATTCTAAATCGAGTTCAAACTTTTATCAAGCCGATATTGAACTATTTACAAATAATTTGATCATTTGACAACTCTAATATTTATTGAAATGTATTGAATGATATTAGAGAAAAACACAACGATGTACCCTCCTCTCGACAACATATTCTTTTAGTAAAGAAGAGATTTTGTTTATCAAATTTTCGTGGAACAGGGAATTAGTAAAAAGGGCATGATCACTGATAGAGAAAAGATCATGTATATTCTGTTCTCTTTTTCTTCTCTATATTGGCAATGGACAGTGAGCAGTAATGAGTTAGGGAACAAATTAAAGCAAAGCAAAGTATCAACTTTGGCCTAACGCATGCATGCATTTGCTTTAGGATTTCACTGCTCTGAAAAGTCAAAGCTGGGCTTGAAAATTGGGTCCAAGGCTTGAAAATTAGGTCAAGAGTAGACCCTGAATATCATGTTCCCCTTTTAGTGAATGAGCAGTCACATAGAACTCTTTTGCCCTATTATTTTTAAACCCTCAAGTTTAAATTCTCTAGAGAATAGCATGTTTGCAAAGTACTGGGGCTCATGTTTGTTTGCACCTAGCTAGGTGACAGTGGATCGAATATTCATCTCCACCCAAGCACATCTCTAGAGATCACTTTGGTTGCATGATCTTCTAGCTAGCTCCTCTTTAGCTCACTGTACTTCCCCAGCTTATGAACACCCAGAAACTCCTTTTAACCTCTCATCTCTTTGCTGTCATGTTGAGATGCTGAGAAGAAGGAGAGTGTACCACGTTAACCAACCATGCACACTAACTGATTTCCATCTGTAGATTGACTATGCTCAATTGTCTCCCATTATGTAATAAGTGTGTCTTCCTTAACCACTAGGTTAAGGTTAAAGTGAGTTCATCTAAACGTTGACCAATCATGGGATTTATCTCCATGTGATGCCACCCCGTTTAAACAAACCCTCTCTTTAAATATACATCTCATGATTGTCACAAGACTAACTTGAAGGGTTTTCCAGGTCATCACATTAATTATGGAATTTTAATTACATGTCCAGGCTGCCTCTATAATGCCTTATGAGGCACTTGTCTTGCCTTACCCTACATCTATATTACATAATCAAAACCCTACGCACCCAATTTGCACCCAATTTGCACCCAATTTGCATGGGTGTACACCAAAGGCAACTTACCTTGGGCTTAAACCGAATACATGTTAGAATTTACTGTCCAGGCTAGCATTGAAGGGTTTGCGTTCTTTTGCACTTTAGCCCAATTGGCATACTTAACTTACATGCAAATCCTTAACTTTTAAATAAAATAATCATATAGAAGTCTATAGAAGCTCCGAGAACCACCAGAAAGATGCAATCTTACTGATATTGTAAAAATTTTATAATATTGAATTACTATAATGTGATGAAGCACTAAAGGGTTCGTGCTATAGTACCAAGAGGCGGTATTATACCATGGGTACTAAGCTGTTGTTTTGTGGGTTCTAAAGTATAGTTTTTTTTGGGTCCGATGATACTGTAGCAAAATGACGGCATTATTTTTCACACGGAACCTAAAAAACAAATATTAAAACCTCAAAAATACTACCTGAAGGTCAACCCAGGACCCATACAATCTTACACCATGTGAATAGTGCAAGAGGTATGTTAGAATTCACCAGCACTAAGCTTGTCGTAATTCAAAAAAAAAAAACACAAAAAAAAAACAATTCAATTTAATCCTTGAGATTTAGGATAATTACACTAAAATCCATTATTATTTTTTAAATATTATTAATTCCCATAAATAACTATTTAATCCTATTTCCAACTAATCAATTATTTTAATCCTCTTCATTAGTTAAATTATTTTTTTATTCTTATTAATTGAGTTTTTTTCGGATTTCGGAAAAACCGGGTCGTTACAACTAAGGCTTGTATTTCGACAAAAAGGGTGCTTGGATAAGCCCTAGGCTCGGCCTCTGCTAACCTAGAGGTCGAAGGACGAGCCAAGGGTTTTGGAGGCGCAAAAGGAACTCTAGAATCTAAGGGAACGATCTCCTTTATCTCAGTAAAGAACAAGCTCAAAGAAAACGAGAAACGAGAAACGAGAAAGCACAGTCACGCAGTTCTTCGCTGAGGGAATTATACGAAGTGAGAAGACAAGGAACAAAATTCTTCTCTTTTAATTTTTTAAACCTTTGAAAGAGATCCTCTCACAGACAAATCGAATTCGACGGCCCGAATCACCTATCGAAATGACACTTCCATGGATAAAGGACACATGGCCCACGAAAATCGTGCTCGTCTTTACGTTGGCCACACTACGCCATACCTTTTCAGATGAAGTGTCTCAAGAAGTGTGACATAAGACGGGAGTGTGCCTAGCAATAAATGCAGCACGAGATCCGAGACAAACAATTACCTTAGACATAAGAAATTAAAGGCAAAGTTGGATTAGCGCTGGACATGGATGAGTGGTCGGCCATCAGCCAAGTCAAAACAGAAAGAGCTAGTTTAGAGAAGAAATTAATAATTGAAAGTTTGCCCGATTAAATGCATATACTATATTAGTTATAAGCTACTAACGATCCTCATCAACATTAATTAATTAATTAATTGTGATCCATGAGCACTTAAAATATATGAAGATGAGCTGTTAGCAAAGTCAAATTAGTTAGGAGCTTAATTATAATAATAAGCACGATCCTCCCAGTACCTTAAAGTATATAAAGATTGTGTGCTTAAACTATTTCTGTCAAAAGTGATCATTTCCTAAAAATGGCCAAAGTCATATATACTTTAGGCAAAAAACACCCGAATGAGTAAAAGTGGGACATATATTTCTCTACTTATACCCTCCACTTTCCTCCAATTGAATGTTTCTTAATTATAACCCCCTAAAGTTTTTCAGAGGAGCGTGGGAAATAATTTTACACAGCTTACATGCGTAAGAACATCAACTTTAATTATCAATATAAGTGAATCTGTCTTCAAACAAAAAAAATTAATAAATAAAATTCCTGACGATGAATTGTGTAAAAAACACAAGCATCAATTGCCCAATAAATGGCAAGCATGGAAGACAGATCATCTTAGCCACCCCAATTGACTCAAAAAAATGCATATTATTGAGTATATAAGTAAGAGAACTGGTGGGTGCTTGGGATATCAATCACCACTCTTGGGTAGCATTGAGAGAGAAGATAGAGAAGAGAGATGGCTGAGAGCATTGTTTCCTTGGCTGTTACAAAGCTTGGTGATCTAATAGCACAAGAAATCGTTTTCCTCCAGGAGGTGGGTGATCAGCTGCGCTCCCTTCGAGACGAGCTCCAATGGATGCAAGCCTTCCTCAAGGACGCTGATGGCAGTATCAAAGGAGGCAATGAGCGAGCTAAGCTTTGGGTGAACCAGGTGCGAGATGTTGCCTATGATGCCCAGGACATCATCGACACCTATATCTACAAGATCCATCAACAACGACGGCGACCCAGTGGGTACTTGTCTAGTACTCTCACAAAGTGCATTACTTGTACCAGCCAATTAACAATCCTCCATGAGCTTGGCAATCAGATAGCCAATGTAAAGAAAAGGGCTGAGGAGATATCAGCAAACAGATCCAAATATGGTATTGAGAGCATCGGAGGAACTTCTTCCGACATAAGCATCATTACAACAACAACAATATCTTTCAACCGAAAGCAATACCAGCTTGATGTTGAGGAAGCCAATGTTGTTGGATTTGATAAGCATGTGAAAACTTTGGTGAAACTTCTGATCACCGCAGAGAACCAAGGTTCACATGACCAAAGGCGTGCTGTTATATCCATTGTTGGCATGGGAGGCTTAGGCAAATCAACTCTGGCCAAGAAAGTTTGTTCTAACCCCGATGTCAAGCTGCACTTCACTAGTCAAGCCTTGGTCTATGTCTCTCAAGTGTTTAGAGCTCGAGAAATATTGGAGAGGATTGCAAAATGTGCCATGGCTATGTCAGAAGAGAAGATGAAGGAGCTGAGCCAAGAGAAGTTGAAGGAGGAGATTTGTGAGTCCTTGAAGGGGAGGAGATACTTGTTTGTCCTTGATGATGTATGGACTAGAGATGCTTGGGATGTGATCAAGGATGTGCTGCCGGAGGAGATGAATGGAAGCCGGGTTTTGCTCACCACCAGAAACGCAAATGTGGGAGTGCATGCAGATAGACAGAGCCCTCCTTTTAAACTCCAGAATCTGGGAGAAGATGAGAGTTGGGACTTGTTCTGCAAGAAGGCAATACATCCAACAAACTCTATGGACAAATGCCCTTCACATTTGGAGTCCATAGGAAAAGAGATGGTGGCCAAATGTGGGGGTTTGCCTCTTGCCATCATTGTATTGGGAGGTCTGGTGTCGAGGAAGGAGCAAACTGTAGAGGAATGGCGGAAGGTTCTCAAGAGTCTCAAATGGCAACTGCAAGAAGGTGAAGACCAGATCTCCCCAATATTGGATCTCAGCTACCATCATCTCCCTTATTATTTGAAGCCATGCTTTCTCTACTTTGCGATCTTCCCTGAGGACACAATCATTGATCCCACCACTCTAAAACGACTGTGGATAGCCGAGGGGTTCATACAATCCAGAGGTGAAGAAACAATGGAGGAAGTTGCAGAGGATTATTTGCAAGAGCTGGTGCATAGGAGCATGATTCAAGTTGTGGAGATAAATAATCTTGATGGCAGGGTACTGTTTTACCATATCCATGATCTTATTCTTGACCTCTCTATCTCTCAAGCAAAAGTTGAGAACTTTCTCCATGTTCCAAAGAATAGTGAGGAGGAGAATATTTTGCATAAAACTCGCCGACTTGCTCTCAATGGCCAAGAAATGAGCAGTTATATTGTTGCTGGAAAATATTCTACAAACTCTTCTCAAAGCTTATGCACTGTAACTTGCATGGATATGAAGGTGGGGACCTCAAAAATGGTGAGGTTTCTCCATGACATGAAGCTTCTCAGAGTCTTAAATCTCAGAGGAACGGGAATCAAGAAGTTGCCTTGGGAGATAGGGAAGCTGATTCATTTAAGGTACTTGGGACTGGAGGGTACAAGAGTGGAAACACTTCCATCATCAATTGCATACCTCACCAATCTGCAAACCCTCAATATGCGGGACACTGCAATTTATGTACTCCCTCGTGGAATATGGAAGATGGGGAATAACCTAAGGCATTTGGAGGGCGTTTGGCTTTCAATCAAGGGAACACCATCAGTTGAGAGCTTGCCGAATCTCCAGACTCTTTCATCTGTTAAGGTTGGCCCATGGCTGCTGAATGGATTGGGGAAGATGACCAGCCTGAGAAAACTGAGCCTGTTAGAAGTTACTGACACTTATGCAGAGCCATTGTTAGATTGTCTTGGTAAACTAGACAATCTCAATCATTTGTCGTGGCTAGCGCCATTTGATAGTATAGTACCAAGCTCATTACTCTCCACCTCCCAATCCCATCATCGGAGGCATCTTCAACTTCAAGAAGTGTGGTTGTTTGGCCGAATTGAAAGATTGCCAGAAAGTAACCGCATGAATGCCTGTATCACCTTGCTAATCTTACACTCATCAAGTCTTGAAGAAGATCCCTTGGTGACATTAGGGAAGCTTGGTAACCTTCAGTTTCTTAGATTATATGATGCTTTTGTTGGGGAGGAGATGGTTTGCTTGGAGAGAGGGTTCCCTCAGTTGAAGGAGTTACAGTTGAATAGCTTGAATTCATTAAAGAGGTGGAAAATAAAGGATCAAGCCTTGCCCAAGCTCAGACATCTGTCTCTCGAAAGTTGTCGTAAGCTGGTGATGCTTCCTAACGGTCTTGAGGGGATAACTAGTTTACAAGAGCTCACAGTGAATCGCATGCCTCCTAGGTTCAAGCAGAGGTTAAGAGTGAATGAGGGTGAAGACTGGGGAAAAATCCAACACATTCCTTCTGTCAAAATCTGGTGATTAGGTTTGTTCATTGAATTGTAGCCACCATTGGTTTCACCTTGTCGTTAATTTTTATAGAATTATAGTGGAACATGTAATGACAAGACCAAGAAATGCATCAATAACTTCAATTCATTCAGCTTTTTCTGTGTTTGTTTCCTGTTAAAGTTAAGTCTTATATATAAATACAAAGTATACTGATCATCAATGTTAAATGCAACTGAGATCATGTATCTTAATTTTATTTATTTTTATTGCATAAATCATTCATTATAGCAACACAAATCAGATCAACCTATCTCTTTAGATTTTCACTACATTCCATGATTATTGTCACCACTTTTCATTTATGATGTTTGAAAGTTAAAGTCACAAAAAGTGAAGCCATAAATCATTTCTCAAAATAAAGAGATTGTGGAGAATATGATAAGCTGTCTATATTAAGGTCAGGCTAAAAAGGCAATGTGTATAACAGATTTTCAGGTGTAGAGTTTTGATTTTCAAAAATTGAGGTAAAATGGTGTGTTAAAAGAAAAAATTTCAAAGAATGTGTGACCCAGAAGAGAAGGAATCATATATATATATATATAAATTAGTGTAGAGTAGACATTTTAAACTCCTATCAAAGTATGTGTGTCCCAGAAGAGAAGGAATTTTAAGACATGTTGATGAGGATAAGTATAAATCTTAAGAGAGAAATTAAAGGTAAGTTGAAGTTAAGTATATTTCCGTCTTCAAATCCTATTAGTATTGTTGATGGATTAGCGCTGGAGATGGATGAGTGGCCGGCCACCAACAGCTTTGCTTTGCATGACCCGATCAAATTAAATGCATATACTATAATAGTTATAAGCTACTAACAACTCGCATCGACATTAATTAATTAATTAATTAATTAATTGTGAAATGTGAGCACTTAATATATATGAAGATGAGCTGTTAGCAAAGCCAAATTAATTAGGAGCTTAATTATCCTAATAAGCACGATCCTCACACCTTAATTATCATAACAAAGTCCCTAATTGAAGAGCAGTCACTTGAGTGGGAGTAAATTACATGGAGAAAATCTTGGAGGAGAAGATTATATAGATTTAATCCCACTTACCAAGTTGAATATTGCATGCCTTCTCTACAGAAGCTAGTGGCTAAAATTAAATCTAACTACTTAATTCAACAAGGATCAAAATTCTTTACTTGGAATCTGAGTGATTTGTTAATCAACTGATCACAAGTTGTAACTTTGAGAATCTTGGGGAACATTGTCGAAAAGAATTTTCTTCTTTACTTGTCAATATTCTTAAAAATAATTTGATCATCAGCCATATCTTACAATATAGGTATAATACTAGAATTCCTTATAAGATCAGTAAACGGGCAAGAGCAAATCTCCGTTTTTTACCCACAACTGTTAGATAAATATGTCAACAAGTACATCCCTATAGCATCAATGAATTTTATTTTAATATATATATATATATATATATATATATATATGTTTTTTGCACCGGTGAAGAATTATAGTATCAATATAATTGAAAACTAATAGACTAATGAGCTACTGAACTGTGACTGTTTTGTGAGTAAATAACATCACCTTAAGTTGTGCAATATTAATTCAAAAATAATTTAAAACTTAAAAACTTAGAATAAACTATATATATATATATATATATATATATATATTGAAAATGTGGATAAACCACTTTTATTGATGATCATAAGATGGTACCTAGCCGAGATACATAGTCCAAGAACATTCATAGATATTACATGATGATCTCTTGGTTTTATGAGCCGAAGGTTGGCTGAGTTCTGGCTGACCAACTTTTCCGGCGCTCATGTTTTGGTCGGGTCCTCATCATTGAAATCAGATCCCGGTCGTTGGGGGTGGGTCTCTTCTTGGGTAGATTCCAGGCTTCGTTTTATTGTTTCTACCAATTGTAGTTCGTGCTTTTTTGCTTCAAGCGCTGCACCAATCCAATAGATCGAGCATGAGGAAATCAATTGATCAAATTAGGTTCTTGAAAATAAGTTGTTTGTCCGACAATGGTAAGGGGAAAGGTCACAATGCTACCTTTGCAACACACAAGAAGAAACTACTAACCACCTATTCATCCAATGCCATTATACATCAGAAATTTGGGCCCACTACACGCGACTCCTCGGAAAGGCGACCCCCACACACACACACACACACACACACAAAAGATACAAGATCTATGGGGGGAAACATCAATCGGCAACAACATAGAAAAGGATCTTTGCAAGGGATGGCAACTACTCGCGATAGCAATCACCTGGAATCTTTGGTTGGAAAGGAACAAGCGATGTTTCAACGACAAACGACTCGTTTGCTCGAGTCACATCTGCCAAATTGACTTCCTCATCCTCTCGTGGGTCGACGGTGCCCACACCACCAAGCAAATGAAGCTCCAGGCCATGATCACCCTCATCCGTTATAGCCTCACCCTCACCAGGGATGAACACACGCCGAGACCTCTCGGAGCAGACTTCGAAGAGGAAGATACATGATGGAACACCGACCGCCCTCCTCCCCAAAGCCCACATAGATTCAATACAATCCATGCCTCCTAGTGTACTTCGGCCCACCATGGGACCATTGTAACACCGCTAACCCGGTTATGGGGTTTGTCTTTCTCATGTTTTTACTTCATATCAATAAATGAATGTGGCTTATCCACTTTATTAAAAAAAAAGTTGTTTGTCTTGGAAGCATCTTTTATTTCTCTCTAGCCCTGCCCATCAGGTTCGACCCCATTCGATGCTCTTTGTTGACTTGTTTGGTGAAGAGTGCCTTGCCCCATATGGCTTCAGTATTCCCAGGCTGACCCTGCAGGCCACCCAATGCACAAAAGTGACTCTATATCCTGGCCGCATATGAGTATTGGAACAGTAGGTGGTTTGTCGTTTCTGTCTCAGTTCCACAAAGATAGTAGCAAGTCCTCTCCATCCTCCATTGCCTCTTGACTAGGTTTTGTAGGGTTAGAATTTTATCATCCCTGGCCAACTAGGCAAAGTATTTCACTTTTGGCGGGCATGGAGTCTTCCAGAATTTGTTTCCCAGTGGGCATTTAAGTCCTTCATCCACCTTGAAAGTGTAGAGGGATTTAACTATGAACTACCCGGATGCAGTAAGCTTCCATCGGCGGCTGTCATCCTTCTGCTCATCTCATTGCAATATGTGTTGTTTGATGGCAGTTAATTCTTGTGTTTCTGCTGGCATGAAAAGACCTTACTTTAGGATTGGTTTGCTATTGAGTACCCGCTGATGTGCTTCTTCAATAGTTAGGTATTCATTCTGTATCATGTGTTGGAGCTCTGGGAACTTATTCATGGGCGCTTGTCCCCCAATCCAATTCTCCTTCCACAGGTTTATATGAGTCCCCTTTCCTGCCTTTACCTCCATATTGGCCATAATACAATGTCTTTGCTCAACTATGTCTCTCCAAAATTGCGATGTGTTCTTCGTATTTGCCATAGGGGTTTATTTCACTACTCCTGAAGTATAACGCAGCCGATACTCTCTTGCAGAGACCGGATTCGCCATTTAGTAGCCGCTACCACCATTTTTCAAGGAGCGCTTCATTGAAAGTTTTGAGATTGATTAGACCCCACCACCCTTGCTACTTGGGCTTGCATAGTCGGTGCCAGTTTACCAGTTGGTATGTCTTTGGATTTTGTTTAGCCCCTTTCCATATAAAGTCTCTTCGAACTCCATAAATACTTTTTTCTACCCATGTTGAAAGTTTGTATCTCATCAGCCAATAGTTGGGGATGGTGTTTGGCACGACGTTGAGCAGGGCCACCTTTCCACCCATCAAAAGTAGTCTTCCTTGCCAACCTGAGATTCTCTTTTCTTATTTGTCAACAAGTCATCACTAGTCCTCCTTTCTGGGTTTGGCACCTAATATTGTCATCCCTAGATAGTCAATTGAGAGTGTCCCTGGGTTGTAATTCATTGTTCTTCCCAGCAGCTCCAACGTGCATCCATTGGTGCAGATAAGGACGATGCTACTCTTATTATAGTTCACCTTTAGTCCATAGAGTCCTTCAAATAGATAAAAAATGAGTTTCAAGACCCTGAAGTGGGAGTCATCACCGATACAAAGAACCAGTAGGTCATCCGCATATAGTAGCGAGGTGATATTCTCTCCTATTATCGGCCCCACATGTACACCTCTGAATATGTTAGTTGTCATCGCCTTGGTTAGCATGGCAGTAAAGATGTCTGTGGCAAGCACAAACAGTAGTGGTGAGAGCGGGTCCCCTTGTCTTAGACCTGGCTTATGCCTCACATACCCGGTGGGGGATTTGTTGATGAGGAACTTGGTTTTTGAGGAGTGTAAGATTGCTCCAATCTATATGATCCATTTGTCTCCAAATCCCCTGGCCTTCATATTATCTATGAGGAAATCCTAATCTACCATATCAAAAGCTTTCTCAAAGTCAACTTTCATGAGCGCCCCATTTTCCTTGCTTCGCCTCATACGGTGGATGAGTTCATCTGCCACAACGATGTTGTTATGAATGGATGGTCCTTTGATAAAGGTTGTTTGATTTTCATCGAACATGTTAGCAATGAACCCCTGTAGGAGGTTTGTCATGACATTTGTGATGATTTTCATTGAGCAGTTGAGGAGACTTATCAACCTATAATCCTTGACTTCCTTTGAGGTATTTGTCTTGGGGATGAGCAGAATATGGGCCCAATTGAGTCTTTCCAGGTTTGCTCTCCCCTAGTGTAGTTCCTGGAATAGTTGATATATGTCTTCTTCGATGAAGTGCCACCCTTGTTGGTATATGCTCATGGGAAGACCATCTTGGCCTGGGGCCTTGTCTCGACTCAGCTCCCGGATAGCTCTTCAGATTTCCTGCTCAATGAAGGGGCTTTCTAGCTGTGAGAGGTTCCTACTTTGTCGATGCTCTAACAAGGATTCCCAATTCTCTTGGAAACTTAATTCCTATGTTGTCCCAAAGAGATCTCGGTAGTGTCTTGATATTTCTTGTGAGATCTCCTCCTCCTTTGGTAAAATGGTACCCTGTACTCAAACTTGGCTAATCCTGTTTAGGTTTCTTTGGTGGTTTGTAATGGCATGGAAAATTTGTGTATTTCATTCTCGTTCAATCATCCAAGTAATCCTGGATTTCTGTCTCTAATAGGACTCCTCTCTTCTAATTATGTCTTCATATTCCCTATGTATTGTGATTAGGGCTTCCTCCTCAATTCTGGTGAGTTCCTGGGATTCTGCAGCAATATCAACTTCATCTATAAGTTCAAGTAGCTCCTGATTCCTTTGCATTTGGCTTAGCCCCATTTTCTTGTTCCAGTTCTTAATTTTACCTCTAAGGGCGGCAAGTTTTTGTTCCAAGATAAATGCTCCTTCTCTCTACACTATCTCCTTCTGCAACCAAGTTTTGACCATGTCCCAGAAGCCTTCCTTTTCGGCCCAATCTCTATTGAATCTGAAGGGTATTGTCAGCTCTCTTGGGGACCGCCTTCTCTCGTTAGTGGGATATAATCAGATCTTACTTGAGGAGCGGTGGTTTGGCTGATCCTGGGGTATTTGGTTACCCGTTATGTGGATAGCAAAAGTCTGCCAAGCCGAGCGAGTGTTGGAGTTTCTCCCATTTGTCTATGTGAATTATCTACCAATGAGGGGTGGATCAAACAGTTGTGCCCTTCATATGAACTCATTAAAGACGCCCCTCTCCCCTTGACTAGTAGGGTGATTGTTTCTTTCTTGCTATCCTTTTGTGGCATTAAAATCCCATGCAATCATCCAGGATCACTGGCATATGTTTCGGGTGTCTTCTAGTTCTTGCCAGAAAGCCCTTTTTTGGCTTCTATCATAGGGTCTATATACTATGGTGATCATATGTGTTTCCCCTGTGCGTACTTCTTTCAACACTGCTGTTATAAAGAACCGACCGATGAAGCTGTTGACTAGTGTGAACTCGGTATTTCTCCATCCCATGCAGCATCCACCCCTGGTGTTGCTTTCTGGGAGTATCAACATTCCATCATATTTTCTCCCCGCTATGGATCTCTAAGTAATCTCACTTATTGTAGTTAACTTAGTCTCTTGTAGACATAAAATTTGGGCATTGAACTTCTAGAGGATGTCATGGACTAGGAATCTCTTCCTCCACTTTCCTAGCCCTCATACATTCCAAGTGAAGACTTTCATGGCTTTACATTGGAAGGGCCCTCCTCTGATGGTTTGCACACAGGGGGAGCCTGATTACTACCTCGGATTCCTTTGTTGTGATCCAGTTCTCTCTTCTTTAATTGCTCTAGGAGAGGGAGGGTTTCGTTGTGTTCTGACCTATCTCAATACCCACTTTTGTTTCCATGGCCAGGATTTCCTTGCAAGGGTAATCTGGTACTGTTAGTAGTATAGTAATGAGGGTATGAGGGTTACTTTCTTGTTTAATATTCTGCATTCTCCTTTATGGGGCAGGTTCTATTGGAACTATTTCTTTTGTGGCCTTTGCTTTCGAGGCCTCTCCCTGGGTTTTGGTGGTTCATTGGTGGTTGCTTTTCCTTTCACCTGTTTTCTTGTTGTTTTGTTTGTTTCTTCCAGTACTAAATCTTTTGAGGTGCTGGAACCTTGTGTTTCCTGAGGAATGGGTTCCTTTGGTGTGTCTTGGCTTGATATGAGGGCCCAAGCGTCATAAGAGATTAGAGTGAAAATCCCATTTTTGAAGTGGATTGCCACTTGTTCATGTCCAGGCCTAGACTTGTTCCAGTTTCGATTAGGTTGATTAAATTTTGATCTTGAGAGAGTTCACGTAATTGGGCTCTTGTAATGTAGGGGTAATGGGATTTACGTGCCATATGAGTCGTTGCTAGATGAAATTACAATTGCATCTTTGTGGATTACATTGGTAGATGGGCCGGCATGTTCTTCAATATTAGTTGGGTGATCATGATTTTGTGGGCTGCATTGGGGTCGGGTTGGTTGTGAAAAGTGACAACTGAGCTTGGGCTCTTTCCCCCTATCGCTACTTAGATCCAGTGGGTCTCTTGCACCATGTAGCAGCTCCCGGTTGATGGAATTAGAGTGGGTCTTGGTCCAATCAGCATCCCTGGAGTCACCTTTATCTTCACCTAGAGGCGGCCAGTTGTTGTTTACCTATTCATCCAACACAACATCCTACATCAGGTTGGTATGTCCCAGACCTGCTAAGTCATCAAAGTGTGGGTCCTACTTTACCCTTTTTGGCACATCAGCAACCAAAATGTGGGCTTTTTGACCATGTACAACCATTGTTATGGTCTGAGAATACATAGAGGCCGTGCATTACAACGACACCTTCTGTCTTCTCTACTCTACTATCGGCGCCCTGGTACGACAGTCCGAGGGTAGGTTTGTATGGATATCCAGTGGTACTCTGCCTGTGATCGATGGTCCGCTCCTATGGCCAGTTCTCACTCCTATGCAATTTCCAGTTACCTGTACTTTGGTCATCTTCATCGGCAGGTTCTCCGTCATATTCGACTACACTTTTCACTTCTGGTGCCGCGCTTCATCCTGTCGTTCTAGTTCTTTGGCCTAGCGTTGAAACTCCACCAGCTCTCCTCAGCCTCCGCTGCTATCCTGCTCCTGCCTTAGCTTACTGGTCTTCCAACGTCGTCCCCATGGCAATGGTTCTTGGCTAGCTTCCATCACCACTCGGTAAGTATGCTATTGGATTTCGATCTTTCAAGTCATCAAGTAGGAGAGTGTTCGGTCTCATCTCACTGTGACCTCCGCCCTAGCTTCGTATGCGTCATAGCCTCCCAGCCATCTATGTTGATGATCTCCTTCACTGGTTTCAACATCTTTGATATGACATTCCGGCACTAATCGAATTGAGGAAGACGTTGGATTAGCACCCACTGAGCTTCGTCGTCCGCTCTTCCGGGATAAGTCTGGTGTCATTGGCTCACACAAGAAGGAGAGGTCCATGTGATCGATCTCCCCCTGCGCTTCCAGATGCCATGCCACCCCTTGTGACAAACAGGAGGCAAGAAAACGTCCGTCCCTAAACTCCTTCACGCCCAATTCCCATTCCATGTCTCAAATCTCTGTCACCACCACCGCAAGCCGGCGAGCTGTGATCAAGCCCTTCCTCACCTTGGTGACAGTGATTACAGTAAACAACTTCATCTCCTCCTTACCCTGGACCATGTCAGTGTCTAAGGAGAGTGAGATGTAATGATGCTCCTCCTTTTTTTCCTCCTCCAGCGTGATCTCCGGTGATCCGGTCGTGTTCGAGTGATTATGTTCTAGAGCTTTGGCAAATTCGGGCCAGTTTACTTTTCGGAGCGGGGAGTGCTCTCCCTATTTCTGCCCTACTATAGGGATCGACATACTTTTCCCCATCTCTCGCCCCATGGAGGAGAAAATCAGGGATTCTCCACTCTAAATGGAGTGGATCCTTTCGAGAAACGGGGATTCTCCGTCTCATTCCCATCCCTAAACCAAATTCTTCATCATCATCATGATAATAAAGATTAAAACCATATTTGAAAATTTGGTGGCATATAGTACCATATATGTTTTTATTATTTCAAATTATCAAGAGGAGTCCTTGGTTGATGTGAAAGATGAAAGATGATGTGACACACAAATTGACTATGATGCAACATCATCGATATACGTGGCAATAAAAAATTTAAATTTTTTTTATTCTTTGGCATTACTACTGCTAACATGATATAAAAGCAATGTTAGGCCATAAAAAAAATTAAAAAAAAAATGGCCTATTGATCAAATTAAATCCTAAAGATATTAACCTTAAGAAATAAACCTACAAAATGGTTAAAAACCCATAAAAAATATCTTTAGTGCTCAAATACTAAGCCTAATAATATACTTTAATTTCATTTAGATGGGCTTATAATACTTATGTTATAGATATTTTACAAGTAAATTAATAAATTATGGAAGATGCATGAGGGTAATTTGGTTTTTTTTCTTTTTTTTAAAGGTGAATAAATCATATTTATTTAAAGTTAAATTTAGTAGCGTTAACTGTAGTTCCATGTTACAATGTTTGGTATAGTGAATAAGAGGAGGAAGTTAGTGTCACGATTGATTTGAAATAAAACACGTTGTACCTTGAAAGCATTGTCTATTTCTTTTCATCAATATATTCCATTCGATTGTCATCGTCATAAGTTCTCATCTTCTCTTCAAAATCTTGTTCACTTTATTTGAGAGGAAGTCTAGTCCCCAAATGTTGTGTAATGCATTAGCGTTGAGTTTATTCCTTACATGGTTGGGTAATGTTCCCATATTCTTTTAACAAAAGGGCATGTGAGTATGAGATGCATTATCGTCTCATCAGTGAAGTCACACAAGAAGCATGTCGTTCTTGTACGCCTCCAGTTATGTTTGTATAGGTTTTACAGTATGAGAATACAATCTTCCCGTGTCAGTCAAGTGAAAAGCTTGATTTTTACAGGGCATGGATTCTTTCGGAGTACAATTTTAAAGTTGCTCCTAATACCACCGTCCACCTAGTATCGACTGAGGGATTTCACTGAAAATATAGTGGAGCATGTCAGTTCCATGCCTTTCAATCCTTCCCTAAACCTTGTAGCCCCACCAGGTAATGTTGTAACTATTCATAAGCATCAACTTCTTTTCATGACAAGGGGTCAGGCTTGAGCAAGGGTGTTCTCTATTGTTGGGAGACTAGGGCCTTTTGGATTAAGGTTGATTTTTGCAGAATTAGGGGGCGAAGCAGGGGAAGCAGGTTCCACGGTGATTGTCCATGGATCTAGTTGTCAAGCTACATATTGGTTACTTGATCACCTTCTAGAGAGAATATGATATTGTGAAGAGTAGTGTCCCTTTCCTTACATATCCCTTTCCAAAAATATGACGCTCACCAAGGTGCACTGCTGTGGGCATCAAAGAAAACTCTCTTGAAGTATGTTTTTGATGATCCTAAGCCATAAACTCCCTTTTCCAATGATGAATCACCACTACCACTTCCCTAATAGTACTTTATTAAAGATTTGGATATTCAGAATTCCTCAACCTCCTTGCTCCTTTCATTGACATATTCTCTACCAATTCACCAGGGGATATTCTTGTGCTTTTGGGTTAGTTCCTTTCCAAAGTAAGTCTCTTCTTATAGCATCAATTTGAGATATCACTCATTCCGATAGTTGATAGATAGACATCCAATGGATAAGATTGAGGAGAGTACTAAGTTGATATGTGTAACCTTTCAACCCATGGACGGAAACTTGCCTTTCCAGGAGGCTAGCCTCTGCTTCACTTCAGAAATGAGCTTATTCTATTCATCTTTCTTTAGACAACCTCCCCTAATTGGTACCACAAGATATTTGATTGGTAATGAGGTTATGGGGAACTTGATGATTTGTGCAATGTCTAATGGTGTGTGTCTGATTGTCCGAAGAGGGATTATTGCACTATTAGTGTAATTCATTCGTAGCCTAGATAGGCCTTTAAACATGTAGAAGATTATTTTTAGTGTCTTGAACTAGGTTAGTTCTCCATTGCAGAAGACTAGCATATAGTCCGCGTAGTGCAGAAATGTGATATCCTCCTCCCTATTTGACCATCTAATGTTTTCTTAACATTGAAAATTGCTTTTATGAAATACCAGTACCCAACTGCTTTTCAAAATTTTTACTACTTGAGATACCATCCCAAATGTGGGTGTTTGCCTTTCTCTATCATTATCTTGGGAGGTCTGGTGTCAAGGAAGGAGCCAAAGGTGGAGAAATAGTGGAAGGTTCTTAAGAGTATGAAATGACAACTGCGAGAAGTTAAAGACCAGATCTCCTCAATATTGGATCTTAGCTACCATCATCTCCTTTATTTGAAGCCATGCTTCCTCTACATGGCAATCTTCCTTGAGGACATAATCATTTATCCCAACTCCATAATACGACTGTGGATAGCTAAATGGTTTATACAAGCCAGAAGTGAAGAAACATTGGAGGAAGTCACAAAAGAATTTTTTTCAAGAGTTGTTTCATAGGAGCATGATTCAATTTCTTGAGAGAAATAATTAAAGGATTAAAGACATTTTTGGTCCCTATACTTTGATACAATGTTCATTTCCGTCCTTGTACTTTAAAATTTTTCGATACGGTCCTTGTACTTTAGGGTTTTTATTCGGATACGTCCTTGGTGTTGATGTGGCAACACAAGTGGCATTTGAACTGAAGACGGTTAATTTTTTTTTATTCCAGGTGGTATGCCACATCAGCATACCATGTCATCATTAAAAAAAATTTATTTATTTGAAATCCATTTTATCAAGCCATATTAGCATGCCACATAATCCCAACCCTGCCACATAACCCGCCACATCAAAAATACTAGCCACATGTGTTGTTCCATCAGTACTAGGGACGTATTCAAACAAAAACTTCAGAGAACATGGATCTTCTTGAAAATTTTTGAAGTACAGGGACATAAATGAACTTTGGTAAAAGTATAGTGACCAAAACTGGAGTTCTATCTCCTCTTTTTTTATGAAGAGAATGAATCTTTTTATTAGGAGGTAGTGTGTTTTACCAAATCCAAGATCTTGATCAACTCTCCATCTCTTAAGCAAAATTTAACTTTCTCCATGTTCCAAAGAATATTGAGGAGATTATTTTGCATAAAACTCATACTACATGAAAGTTGAGTTGTTGCGGCAGATTTCAAAAAGCTATTGTTGTGGATTACTATATCCGGCACTAGAGAGCGATGAGAGTGGAGTAGCGCTTTTCTATAGTGGCATACAATAATATCCGCTGCTACAAACCCCTTTTGCAATTGTACTTTGCAGTCTATAGCAGCGGATATTAACATCTGCTGCTAAAAACCTTTCTGCAGCTATAGCCTTTCATCTATAGCTGCGAATATCCATTTCCGCCACAAAATAATTCATCTAAATGCCTACACAACATGTTACGTAATCAACATAATTAATTTACTTGTTAATTTTTTTGATTAGCAACGATAATCTATAGCAGCGGATAACATTATCCGCCGCTATAGGTCCCCTAAACCCACAAAATCCATCAGCGCGTGAGACCTAGCCGGAGACTTGATCATTTAGATTTTCCTCTCCATTAATAGAGCAGAAACCTCAACGTGCGGTCTTTAGTTTTTCCTCTCCAAAAGCTCTCTCATCCAGATCATTTCCACCTCTTCCTCTCGACGTCCGATGACCTTCTCATCAGGTTAGGGTTCTCGATCTCATTCCTCTTCTACTCTTTGATTTCCAAATTTCTCCTCTTCCTTCAATTATTATTGAGACAGAAATTATTTTTTCTTTGATGAATTCTGGAGTTCAATTTATGGTTAGGGTTTATATGATTTTGAAAAAGAAATTGTGGTAATGCTTCTCTGTTTGACTTGTAATACATTGCATTGATTTGAATATTCTGACTTTGACGTTGGTTTTCTAGGGTAAGGAGGGTTAGTTACTAATCTCTTAGGACTCACCAGAAGCTGTTGAATGACATTAGCTTTGCCCTTAAGGAGAAAAGATATAGAATAGTTATAGCCTAATTTCTTAGTAAGCAATCATTATTAGCTTTGTTGTGCTTAGTTTAGAGCTGATGATTCTATTAACAGTCTATGAATAAATTATGTGCCTGCTGTTTTCTGCAGCTTTGGCTTGATATTTGGACAAAGTGGAAGTGGAAGTGCAAGAGAATCAACGGAGTAGCACTCTGGTCAGCACTGTCTCATATTAGAGCTCTCAGGTATCACATTCAATCTCTTCTCCTTTATGGTGCTCAATCTCAGCTTCCAACCCATTGATGGTCATGGAATGCATTCTCACTTGTTGGTTTTGTGACAATAAGAAGTTAGTTCTAGATGTTTTAGGCTGCAAACCTCTTTCCCAAGTTTTGTGGTATTTTTAAGATTTTGGATGTATTTTCCCAGAAAAAATTGAGCACATGGAGCGTTTTTTCCTTGATCTCAATATAAATTTTACAAAAGATAGAATACCCGAAATAATCCCTCTATTTTTCTCTCTAACCTTTTGATCCCTCTATTAAAAAAATATAAAATTTAGTCCCTCTATTTTTTAGATAAGGTCAATATAATCCAAAAACCAACGAGGGCTTTAACCTCCGATCCTTTACGCTGATGTATTTTTTTAGAATTAAAATATTAATAAAAATTTATTAATATTATTACAAAACTCAAAAGAGAGGCATAGATGTAGAGGAGAGAGGAGAGGTTAATTTTATTTTTTTGATTTTTATTAATATTTTAATCTCAAAAAAGCCACGTCAGCCTAAATGAACAGAGGTTAATGCCCCACCGGGTTTTGGACTACATTGACCCTATCTGAAAAGTTGAGGGACTAAATTCTGTCTTTTTTTGAGTAGAGGGACCAAAAGGTTAGAGAGAGAAAAGTATAGACATTAATATTCCGGGTATTCTACTTTCTAGAGAGTGGAAAGGTCAGGAAACCTTCTGGGGCAAAGTTAAACCCACTTCATATTTGTTATCAATAATTATTTAGAGTTTAGTTAGCTTGGCTCTGGTTTTTGAAGTGTTTTGATTTTTTTTCTTGATATAGGCTTCAGCGAAGTGCAAAGCAAAAGAACCTCACAAAACAAGCAAAACCAAGGAAACATATTCCATATCTTCTTTTGGAACAACACTGGGCACCATGATGTTCATCACCAACTCTATGGCAACAAGTATAACTTCTCTCAGTCATGAAACTCTTACTTTGCGTAAGGAATGAAACCTATACCCATTACTGGCAACCAAACGCCCCCTTTTAGTTTTTTTAGAAACTTGTGTTACAAACATCATAAGTACAATCATGATGAACATTTGATTTTGTGAGTTGTATATTTATGCGAAATTGCATCAGTGGTCATGTTTGACCATCTATTCAAGTTGAAGGTAAAGAGAGATTTCGTTGGATTTTGTTCTTGGTTTTTTTGCTATATTTTTGCATGAGTGATTTAGAATCTCTGGTTCAACAAGTGCAGATGAGCATTACAATACTTATTATTTTGATTATTTGATTATTAATTTAAAGCTGGTCGTATATATCATGGATTATGATAAGGATGAAACTTATTGGATATGCCTCGCCTTAACAGCCAACCACATGGTCACATTACAGAGAACCAAAGTACCCCTAGGAACCTAATAAGCCTACTGATCTCTTCCTTACTAGGGTGCTGAGGTCCTCTCCACCTCGGAAAATACTCCAAAGGCCGAAGTCTTCCTCCAAGTAGCTCACCACCCTTTAACGAGGTGACCCTTCTCCTACAAGTCTCTCACTTGAGAATCTCTTCCAGAATCTTCTAGAAGCTCGATTCTTTGGTCCGTTGAGAGATCAATTGGGCAGTTGCAAGTTAGTTAAGTCGTTCCGTTGCCAGCCTGGAGTCCAGAAGCTTCTAGAAGGGTGCTGAGCTGGCGTCCACGTGCCCAAATTAGTTGACTTGCTCCCCAAGCTTCACCCCGATCATCGGACCCTATAAATACCAACCTCCTCTAGTTCAAAAGGTGAATCTCCCCCACCCGAGTGAAACTCTGTCGAGTTGGCTTCCAAGATTTTGCTCTTCTTCCTCATGTCCCTAAGCTCTTTCATGGAGCTTCCTCTTGTAAATTTTGGAGATTGATAGTAGATTTTAGTTCCCGAAGATGGAGCTCGTGGTTTTTTCCCCATTCATGGGGTTTCCAAGTTAATTCTGTGTGTTCTTCTTTTGATCTTGGGTTTTTCTTTGATTTTATAGTGATCTTCCCCTCTCCTCAAATGTTGGGTGAAATCGGGTCCTCTTCCTGATTTCGTGTTAACAGATTATATATATTCTTTTAACAATCAGTGTGAAATTTGTTGATGTGATCAATGTTTGATCATGATAACAGAAATAAATTTTGAAAAAAAGTGGAAACAAAAACATCAATTTGCAATGTTTGATCATGATGCTGAATAGCTCTGGGTCAAGGGCAAGCACCACTGCAGGTGCAGTGTGCTACCTCAACTTCATTCACGCGGAATTAGTAGCAATATCCTTGATTGCTACGTTGGTTTTTTTTAAAAAAGTATAAATTTCTTTAATTATATCATGGATTATATATATTCTTTTATAATTATTTTTGAGCCAATGTGGACAAAAAGGTACACAAACTAAAATCCAAAGTCTTTTCAAAGACTAATTTTAATGTAACAGTGACTTTTATAAAGTAATTCAAATTTAATTAGAGTGATTTTCAAAAAAAAAAAATACAATTTGTACTGTTTATTTTTTATTTTTAATATAGTTCAATTTTCAAAGTTATTAACAAATGTATTTATTATAAAAATAAAAATAAAAATAAAAATGTGTGGCAATAATTCATATTATTTGTTGTAGCAATTATTTATAGAATGATTCTTTAAAAAAACTCAAAAATAAATATTTTTAAAATAGTTTTTAATTAAATATAATTGTAAAAGAGATTAAGCTCACCCATACAAAAGAGAGTGATTATGTCTCTTAAATACATCCAACCAAACATTATTTTTTCAAATCCTTCCAATCATAACACAAAGTTCTGTGATATGGATTTCTAGTTATATTGAACCAAACACTAAATTTACATTACTCTATTTTGAAAACCAAGTATTTAAAAATATATTGTAACTCAAAATCCATCAATTATAAATTACATCCGACACCTTTGTGTCTCTGGTGGATTGTAAGTTTGGGGTTGATTGAGGTTAATTTTTGGGGCTTAGTGCCATCATAAATGCCTTAACTTTGAAGTTTGAAACTCCAAAAAAAAAAAAAAAAAAAAAAAAAAAAAATTGTTGACTCTTACACCAACCGGGATTTTGAAATTGTTTGATTTTTATTTATTTATGTAGTTTTTCAATCGCCTTTGGAAAAAAGCAACTTTGCACGTTTGCTTTGTTTGAATCGGATCCACGGTCGGATCCTCTCTCCAATCCGGTAAGGAAAAATTATAGATAAAAAGTCATTTTTGGTCTCTGTACTATGATACATTATTCATTTTGATCTATGTACTATGAAAATGTTCAATACAGTCCCTGTATTATAAGAGTTTTGGCAATTGCGGTCTTTTGGGCTGGCGTCGCAGCCAACTGACATACGAGTTGAATACAAATATTTTTATTATGATGTGGCAGTTTATGTGGCATGCTGACGTGGCATGATACCTGAACTTTCAATATATTTATCGTTTAATGTTGATGTAGCATGCCAACTCAGATGACACGTCAGAGTATGCCATGCGGCAAAATAAAATAAAAAATCTAAAAAAATATGAAAAAAATCTAGCCACTTAGCATTATTATTTTACACATAATTTTGTACCTTAGTCACAACAAACAGCATGGAAAATTGGTAGAAAATAAATTTGCACATACAAAATATATGTTGTTTTGTATTTCCAGATTTTTTTTTCACCACGTGACATGCTATGTTAGAATGGCATATTAGTATGCTGACATGGCATGCCACATCAGCTGACATGTCAGCAGTAATTGATTAATATAGTAAAAGTTCGATTTGTGCCACGTCAACTGCCATGTCATAATAAAATATATTTGTATTCAGCCTGTATGCCAGATGGCTGCCACGTCAAATGTAGAGACCGTAATTGCTAAAACTCCCAAAGTACAAGGATTGTATTGAACATTTTCATTGTAGAGGGACTAAAATGAACAATATACCAGAATACATGGACCAAAATGCATTTTTGCCAAAATTATAATTGGAATCCATAAAAAGGTGACTTCTAACATACCGTGTGCACTGTTCATATGGTATGAGACCTTGGGGGTCCTGCGTAGTATATTTTGGGTTCTAATGTATAGGTTTTGGGTTATGGGGTGGTGTTCATGCTACAGTAGCGCCGCTATTTTTGCTACAGTGACTAAGACCCAAAAACTTAAGCTTAGAACCCAAAACTTAGAACCTAAAGACCGTAGCAAAAATCCCATGGTACTGTAGCACACACCCCATATAAAGGCAAAGACGGTAGTTTTTCGTTATATTGTCACTGGGTGGTGACCACACCCTCCATGCCTCTCCTTCGGGGTAATATCCTTAGAGGGTACTGTACTATACCTTTGTTCCATTTTGGATACCGAACTTTAATTTGCATCATTTTGGATACTTAATTTCGATTTCACTTCACCGGGTGGATACTGAGACAATTCCGGCGTAATTCCTCATCAGACTTGTCCATGTGGCCAACTTATTGCCACATCATGCACCACGTGGACAAGTCTTACACACAAAAAAAAGGGTCCGACCGAACTAAACCGGTTCTCCTTCTTCTCCCCTAGTGCTGTAATGTATAGTGAGTAAAATTTGATCACATGTTAACAGTGATGATTTGCAATTGTCTGTAGAGCTAAATAAGGAAAACCAGCTGAATGGAACATAGCTTGGTGTTTGAATTTTAACTAGTTAATATGTGGATTAGTAGTTGGTGAGCATATTTGTCTCTTGCATAATGTGTAGAATTTTTTAACAAAGGGGACAAGCGTCAACCTGTCAGGGGTAGACAACGTGATAAACGCACGTGCCCTCACCTTGTGGTCGTGGTGTGTTGTACTCGGGATATCTCCCAACCATCAACACCCTATGCAAGGGACCCAATACCAATAAGTCAAGAGGTCGTTGATGCATAATGTGTAGAATGAATGTCATATTTTAACTAGTTGTTGAACATATTTGTTTAATATTGATAAAGTGTTGTTTAAAAATAAAATATGATCATATGTTAAATGTTGACAGTTTGCCATTGTTTGTAGAGCTAAATAAAGAAAAGCAATTGAATGAAACATTGCTTAGTGTTTGAATTTAACTAGTTGTCCTGTGAATTAGTAGTTGGTCAATCTTGTTTGTCTATTGCATAATGTGCAGGAGGAATGTCATATTCTGGGAATTATCTCAGAAGAACAAAGTTGCTTTTCCTGCTTCATTTGATTTTTCCAGGTTGACATTTTTAAATGTTTCTGAATTAGAGATTTGGGCCCTACTGTTATAGGATATGTGCATGCCTTGGAAAACTTTGCACCTATCAACACTTTCAAAGTTCTACTTTTTTTTTTTTTTTAATTTCCTGAAGTTAGAGTATACAATCCTCAATGAAAGTTTAAATTTCATGTGCAATTCATTTTCATATTTGAGTCATGTAAAATAAACTAAATCATTAAAAAGTTAATTTTGATGTGTAAGTGTCTTGTGCATTAGTTATACTGTGTTCCTTTTTATCGGTTTTTCTTGTGCTCCTTAGATCAGTTGTTCAGTTTGCAAATCATGGAGGTAATATTAGTAAAACATAGGCGATCAGATTGGACATATCTTCCTGACTTCTGTGTGGAACTCCAACCTTCATGTATATATATATATATATATATATTTTATTATGTTAGTGTCACATATGACTCTTTGGACTTCTTGATTCATCCGTTTAGACTAAATTGCATAATTCTGAACGATTTCAAGAGCTAGTATTTTTCATATTGTCTAGTTGATGATATGATCCCGATGTATCTTTTCATATATATGAGGATGCATGTTACCAATACACTTTCTTCTCTGTACTGCTGAATGTTTTAGGCAGCGGTTCCAGGGACTTTATTCGAGGATAAGCCTTAGTCAGCTAATGATGCATGGAGGAAACTTCACTCTGATCCCCTACTTCTCATCAGACAACGCGAGCAGGAAGCACTTGCCAGGATTAAGAATAATCCCATCCAGATGGCAATGATTTGTAATTCAGTAAGAATCTACTGTTTCTTGTCTTACTACCAGATGCTTGAACATTGTGTTAAAATCATTCTTGTGATGTTACTACAACTGGTGGAAGAACTATCCAATTGTGTTTAGACAAGATCCTTTATTTGATTTTAAATGTGATATTTATCGAGTGTTACATGCTGAAGAAATTAACTATAGGAAATATCAGTTTCTCCTCATGCCTTCCTCTTCAAATGGTACTCAACAAAAGAAAAATGTAGGGAATAGATGTATCACTCCTTTTGCCTTCTAAATGCACATATTGTTTTTGATGCATTTTACTCGTCTGACAAATTATTATTGTTTGATAAATTAATATGATATCCGTGTTTGCTTTCTTGAGATTTTGAAAAGGATACCAACTTCTTCATATCCTCTGAACTTGCTGTACAAAGATCCTAGCTGAATTTCTGGTAGAATTTAAGCTAATAGCCTTGTGGTGCCTACAGCTACTGCTGCTGAATTGTACATCCTAAATGTAACCAACTCTTCTCTTGCGGGTAGAAACTTAGAAAAAGAGGAAGCTGGAGAAGAAAGAGAAATGAGAGACGAAGTCACATAAGAAGCATCATTGTAGGGAATCATAGGTAAGAAGCATTCGCCTAAAGCCTATTCACCTTCGGAGGAGTCAAGTGAAGGTGAGTGTGGGAGAGAAAGAAGAGGTCGATCAACTGAGCATCACTGCCGTTCAAAAAAAGACAAGGAGAAACATTCAAAGACACTTCATTCAGATTCAGAAGATACAAGTGACATTGAGGAAGAGAAAAACAAAGCATGATCATTCAGAATCAAATTGGCGCAAACATTGTTCTTTGAAGCATGACAAACAATCATCTTGTTGGGAGAATTCAATACAAATTCAACCCTCACAGAAGCTTAAATCACACACTTCGATGCTCTAACAACCTGTTTGAATATCTCCATGCACATACACAAAACTAGGGCAGAAATTGAGAAAACATTCACAGAACGGCACACAGGGATGTACATGGAGTTCAACAAGGATGCCTAGGTCTCCACAGGGGCGGAGAATAGGGAATCTACTATATGAGTATCACCAATGGATTGAACAGGCCTCAAGCTCGTCTCCTAGAAGAAACTCACACACATAGTACAACAACAAAGAAAGAGAATACAAGGATAAACTCACTATGCACTTTACTGGATTGATGGACCATATCGAGTTCCTAGAGCTTTCAAGTTGATCTCCACTTTCTCTTCAATCGTTGCATAAAAACACTCTGCAATGTTTCTTCTCTGGACTTTCTTAGCATTCAGTGTTTTCCATCCATTTGCATTGATAAAACGAACAGGGTATATATAACCCTGATATATTAATGCCTTTAGATGGGTCCGTGCAATATCCAAACAGTTTTGTCTGGCTGTGGTCTTTACAGCTTCACACTAGACAATTCAGTACACTACCCATGCGACCTTGTCCATACTGGTGATCTTTGAAGCTTCACACCAGACGGTACAACTGTTGGGTTCAAATAAAAGTCCCACATTGCTTGTGGAAGAGAAGTGTAAGGGGTTCAAAAGAGTAGAACCCATCTTCATTAGCGTGAGGCCTTTTGGGCTTGTCCCAAGAACAAAACCACTTGGACCCGAGTTTGGGCTCAAGTGGACAATATCACGCTAATGTGGAGATGTGGTCGGGTTACCCCTAGACTGTCCTACGGTAGTATCAGAGCCAACCTTATGTTTGTCAATGGTAGAATTGATAGGTGGCATGATTAGGGTTCTAAATTTGCATGTTGTTCTTGAATACTTTTAATAATATGGTTATTGGAATTTGATATATCACGTTTGGAACATGTTTTTGGTTTCAGAATAACATACAAACAAGTTTGAAAATTGTTTTCAAAGATTGAAACCACGAAATTAGTTTTCTTTTTGAAAAACCCTAAAAATCGTTTTTCTAGTTTCTCTAATTTGTTTCCAAAATTAATCTGATTAATTAGGAAATTCTAAAGGAAACTGAAATTTGATTTTTAATAAATCTAAATGGGATATGATCCTAATCAAATTTGGATTTGATCAAGATATGATCCTAATCAAATTTGGACTTTTATGGGATATGATTATAATCAAATTTGGATTTTACTAAATTTGGATTTTATCACAAGACTATTAGAAATAAGATTTCTAATTTTTTATTGTAATCTCATACATCTACCTAGGTTTGACTTACTCAATCCTAATTTGACTCGAATTATCTATATATGATTGATATGATCATATACATTGCATGCTTAAAATCTAATGAGACTAAATTCAAGCAATCCCTCAATTAAATATTAAAGCTAAACGTCTTCCATTAATATTGTAAGAACCATAGTCCTTAGAGATTTGGGTTGTTGGGTAAACCCGAGCCCTACTTTACATTGGATATGTTCTAGCCATTGAGATATGATCTCATGATTAATGGGTCAGCTTTAATCGGAAACATTGGTTTGTTGGGTAAACCCAAGGCTAATGTAGATGAAGACGATGTTGGGTAGTGCACATATGATGTACACGGGCCAATGAGTTGACAACCCAATGATTAGTGCACAGATCAATCAGTTGATAGCACTATTTCGATAGTTACACACATATAATATATGTAATTGGTAAGTGATATTTATCATTTGAACTAAGGTGACTTGTTGGGTAAACCCAAGGTCATTAATTCTTTGGAATTTTGGATATCGAACCCACTAGGAGAACTTCCAAAGGGTTCTCTCGGATTCAGAGTGAGGGCTTATGGATTCGTAATAAAATAGTGAGAGTAATAATGCGTAATATAAAAGTCATTATATCATGCATCATATACTTTTCTCTAACATGCTCATTTTACATCTAGGTTATTAGAATCATGTCATCCTCTGTGAATTTGAGATCGATCCTTGAGACAAATAAGTTGACTAGGCCCAATTTCTTGGACTAGCTAAGGAATGTAAGAATTGTTCTCAAATCCGAGCGAACAGCCTATGTCCTTAATGAGGAGCTTCCTTCTCCTCCTTCTGAGGGTGCTTCTGAAGACCAATTGTTGGCTTATAAGAAGCACTTGGCTGACAGCGAGTTAGCTGGTTGTATTATGCTAGCCTCTATGTCAGTTGAGTTACAAAAGCAGCATGAGGCTACGGAAGCATATACCATGGTCTACCATCTGAGGGAGCTGTTTGATGAGCAAGCGAGAACCAAACGGTTCGAGCTCTCCAAGTTGCTCTTCCTCTCCAAGTTGCAGGATGGGATATCTGCAGTGCAACATACACTAAAGATGTATGGCTATATTGAGAGGTTTGGATCACTAGGTTTTATGATGTATCACGAATTAAGTATAGACTTAATTCTACAAAGTTTAACTGATAGTTATGCATAGTTTGTGCTAAACTATCAGATGAACTAGATTGCATCGATAATACCGGAGTTGATCAATCTGCTCAAATCAGTAGAGCCTGCTATTAAGAAAGAACAAAAGACCGTGATACTGGTGGACTCTTCTAAGACTAAGGGCTTTAAGAAGAAGAAGTTCTTAAAAGCCAAAGGGAAGGCCGCGAAATGAAAGGCCAAGAAGGCTGAACAAGCTGCCCCAAAAGGAGCCTGCCATTATTGTGGCAAAGAAGGCTATTGGAGAAGAAACTGCAAGGGCTACCTTGAGTCTCTGAAGAAGAATAAGGCATTTGATGCCCCATCTACTTCAGGTATCTTCTTTATTGAGATAAATACTGTTTCTTATAAAACATGGGTATTGGATACCGGATGTGGCTCACACATCACTGATATGCAGGGCCTAAAGAACAAAGAAAATTTGGTTAAGGGAGAGGCGTGTAATTCGCTGGGTTGAAAATGGAGCAAAAGTTGTTGCACTAGCCGTAGGAACTTATGTATTGCCACTTCCAAGTGGACTAGTTTTAGAATTAGATAATTGCCTTTATGTTCCTAGTTTGATGAAGAACATTATTTCTATTTCTAGTTTGAATAAGAAAGGTTTTCATTTGACTTTTAGTAATAATTGTTGTTACATAATGTTGGATGGAGTTCTTTATGGTACCAGAATGTTGTGTAATGGTATATACATATTAGATGTGTCTAGTTCTATACTCAATATTGAAAATAATAACAAAAGAGTAAAACAAGATAATCAATTAACCTCCTATTAATGGCATTGTCTTCTTGACCATATAAGCGAGAAACGCATGATTGAGTTGCTCAAGAGAGGCGACTTGGGGTCATTTGATTATGAATCACATGACACATGTGTATCGTGCTTAAAGGGTAAGATGATTAAGTCATCATTTACGGGAAAGAGTGAACGTACAACAAACTTATTAGCCGTAATACATACAAATATATATGGGCCAATATCTATACATGTTAAATGTGGTTATGCTTACTTTATTACCTTTATTGATGATCATTCATGATATGGGTATGTGTATCTAATGAGATACAAATCTGAAGCCTTTGAAAGGTTCAAAGAACTCAGAAATGAAGTAGAGAAACAACTTGGTAGAAGTATTAAAACACTTAGATCTAATCGAGGTGGTGAATACTTGAGCCAAGAGTTTCAAGATTATTTTAGGGATAATGGGATATTATCCCAATGGACTCCACCTTACACGCCACAACACAATAGTGTGGCGGAAAGGAGAAACCAAACCCTATTAGATATGGTGAGGTCAATGATGAGCCATGTAGAGCTTCCTAAATCATTTTGGGGTTAGGCACTTACGACTGCTATTTATCTTTTAAACAGAGTCTCATCTAAGGCAGTTCAGGTTACTCCATATGATATGTGGACTAACAAGAAACCCTCACTATCTTACTTGAAGGTATGGGGTTGTCCAGCTTACATGAAGCGGACAATGTCAGATAAACTTAAGGATAAGTCTGATAGGTATCTATTTGTGGGATATCCAAAAGAAATCATTGGAAATCAGTTTTACCACACTTTGGAACAAAAGGTATTTGTTTCAAAGCATGTTGTCTTCCTAGAGAAAGAGTTTCTCTTAATGGAAGATAGTGAGAGAAAAATTGAGCTTGATGAAGTTCGAGGTACTCCAATAGACACGTAATCAAGCTGCCTAACTTCGGATCCACGTACCCGCCACTCATACTGATGAAGTAACTGTTGTACCTTCTGATACACAAGAGCTTCGTAGATCTAGTAGGATACGTATGGTTCCCGAGAGATATAGATTTCTCATGAGTGAAACTAATGATGTATTACTTATAGAGGATGAGGAACCTACTAATTATGAAGAAGTACTGAATTGTTCAGACTTAGATAAATGGCTAGGTGCCAGAAATCAGAAATGGATTCCATGTATGAAAACCAAGCATGGTCTTTGGTTGATCTACCTGAAGGAATTAAGCCTATTGGGTGCAAGTGGGTTTTCAAGAAGAAAACCGACATGAAAGGTAACGTAACTACCTATAAAACTAGGCTAGTGGCGAAAGGATATCATCAAAAATAAGGTGTTGACTATGATGAAACCTTTTCACCTGTAGCCATGTTTAAATCCATAAGAATACTCCTAGTCATTGCTGCTTATTATGATTATGAGATTTGGCAAATGGATGTGAAAACATCTTTCCTCAATGGAAATCTAACCTAGGATGTGTATATGATGCAACTTGAGGGATTCACATCTAATGATGGTAATAAAGTATGCAAGCTTCAAAGTCCATTTATGGATTGAAACAAGCATCCAGGAGTTGGAATATCCGATTTGATGAGACGATCAAAGAGTTTGGTTTCTCACAAAATCCGGATGAGCCTTGTGTATACAAGAAGGTTAATCAGAGTGTATTCATGTTCCTTGTATTGTATGTGGATGACATACTACTAATAGGAAACGACATATCTGTCCTTCAATTAGTCAAAATTTGGCTATCCAAGAATTTCTCCATGAAGGACCTTGGAGAGGTGATCTATATCTTGGGGATAAAGATATATAGAAATAGATCTACAAGGTTGCTAGGTCTTTCGCAGTCTACATACATAGACAAGATGCTAAAGATGTTTAGCATGGAGGAGTCTAAGAGAGGGTACATCCCCATGAGACATGGGATTACACTCTTGAAGTCTATATGTCCAAAGACACAAGATGAGAGGACTCACATGAATAAGATCCCATACGCCTCAGCCATAGGATCTATTATATATGTTATGTTATGTATGAGGCCCGACGTATCATATGCTCTGAGTGTGACGAGCAAATACCAGTCTGATCCTAGTGAGGGTCATTGGGTGGTTGTCAAGAATATCCTTAAGTACTTGAGATGAACTAAGGATTTATTCTTGGTATATAGGGAAAATGATCTCGTTGTAAGTGCGTATACTGATGTCAGCTTCCAGACCGACAAGGATGATTCCAAATCCCAGTCATGTTATATTTTCACTTTGAATGGAGAGCAGTCAGTTGGAAAAGTTCCAAACAAGAGACGACTGTTGATTCAACAACTGAAGAAGAGTATATTGCAGCTGTTGAAGCAACAAAGGAAGTAGTTTGGATAAAGAAGTTCATCACTGAACTAGGAGTAGCTCCCAACATTGTTGATGCGATACCAGCTTATTGCGATAATAATGAAGCTATTGCACAAGCAATGGAGCCATAATCTCATCAGAGATCCAAACATGTACTCAGGCGCTACCATTTGATTAGAGAGATAATTGGTAAGAATGATGTAAAGATAGAGAGAGTTCCCATCGATCAGAATCTAGTTGATCCATTGAATAAGGTACTTCCACAGGCTAGGTTTGAGTCTCATGCAAACGTCTATCATATTAGATACAAAGGCGAATTGCTTTTGTTCAAGTGGGAGATTGTTGGAGAAGTGCTCTAAAGACAATCACCTTTGGCACTTTATGTACATATTTATTTATTTAATGAAAGGCTTCTTCATTATTTAGATGTTCACTATTATGAGTATGATATGAGATCTTAAATCTAATTAATGAAGTCCATGATACAATACATAGCATGAAGAAAATTATGATATAGATCATAATGTGAGATTCCTATCATGTGTAATTATGTACGTATCTAAATATCTCTAGTCGAAGGATCAATGAGACGGGACATCATTGATCCATCAAGATTAGCATATGTTATGCTCCTTGATCCGATCAAGCAGTTGTTCTCACAAGCTATAAGCATGAATATGTTTTGAGTGAATATATAGATGCTTGCTAAGGGTAGCTGTAAGTTCTGTCTGGTTGTCCGCCTGTTATATCTTTGTTGTAACTTCTGTTGCAACTTGCTGTCAGACTGTAACTTGAAAAGTACCAGTTGCAACTTGCTCCGTGGGTATGTCTTGTTGGTCTCGCTGAGGCTGTTGTGTGGTTAATTGTAATTCTATTTTTCCTCTTCAAGGAATCATACAAGCTCTCACATACACACTCACACAATCAAGACAAAACATACAAGAAGAGAGGAGACAAAGAAGTTTGGTAACCCAGTTCGGCTAACCAAGCCTACGTCTGGGGGGCCAAGCCTGGAGAAGACAATCCACTAAAGGTGTAGGGAAGATAGGAGTACAAGAGTCTCACTCACTCTCTCACTCTATCATAAGCACCTTGACTCCTTGATTGACAATGACCACTATCACCCTTCTCCGGAGGGACTACTCTAGTCAGCTCACCTCAATCCACCGAGTCCTCGGTCTTATATAGATACCTCCCTGTCTTCATGCCATCATAGCACCAGCCTCCACCTTCAGGATCTTCCAAATCTCCGCGGCTACTAAATTGGACTCCTTCCAATTCTAACTGTTGCAACTTAGTTATAACAAGAGTTGCAACATGGCCCGGCTGACGAACTTGACCAAGGCTACAGCATCCATTGCACCTCTTCTACCTCGACACACCTCCAACCCCCATGGTTGAGTTCCGAGTCTACTACGTCAGATCCACCCGATCCTGTCACGCAACTAGCCGATCCACCTCTCCAGAAGGCATCAAATTTCTTCACGGTGCGACTCCACTATAGCACGCACCCATCAATCAACCTTCATCTACATGCAAGGTTGAGCTGTTGATTGGCTCCACCAATCTCTTTCCAAGCTTGGTCACAGCTTGGACTATCATGCTCCACCATATTTGTTTTACCAAATATGGCCTTCTTGATTTGGCTTGAATCAATCACCTCATCACATATTAGTTACCAAATCTTCCTTCCATTCTTGCCTTCAATCAGCTCTCATCAATCCTCTTCCTTCCTAATATGGTTGCTTGCATGCGATCTTCAAATCAACTCTCAATCATCATGCATGCAATCATTTGCATGATAAATCAATGAAGGGATGATGTGTTCTTCCAAGAATGGAGTCTCCAAGCCATGTTGTAGTCAATTCACGTCTTGGGTTGCACCGTAAGCTTGCTAGTTCATTCGCTCCTCTTATGATGATGGTTGCACCCGGATTAAGTATGACTTGGACTTGTGTCAAATACTTGCCAATACTAGTGCCTCTGCACTAATAGTAGCAAGTTTATTGGATGACCTATCATGAGTCTTCACATGGTTATCCTATTAAAATGTTAGTGAAGATCTCATTGCAGCAATGGTGCAAATATCCTTAGACTTGAGGTACACAAGTTATCTTGGATATGGATGTTGTGCTTTGACGTCATTCCTATCTTTCCCTTCAGGGGTTACTTACAGGGTGGTGATTGGCTACAGCTTTGAAGTATTCGAAGGTATTTGCGTAGCCAACAGAGGATTTACCACTCCTGATAGAAGGAGAGTATACCTATGGCCACTTGTCGGGTCATTACTCATGAATCTCTGGCCAGAGTAACTTATCATGAAGATGGTCTTTGATGACATAAGTTTTGAGTAATGGATCCCATAGGACGAGGAACTAATACTTGGGCTAGGTGTGACATAGTCAGTCTAGTGGGAGTTAACACATAGGCCATACTCCGAACCAAGTTGGTATAAGATGGTAAAGGACAAATTGCACACTAACATTGGCTGCTGAACGGTTCCAAGTCAGACCACCTGACTTTCCGGTCAATTGAGGGTCATGATGTATTACTAAATTCCATTCATGATTTATTTATAATCAATGGTTGATTATGAATGGCCAATATAACCGGGAACCTAATGGGTCACACGCATAGAAGATATCAATGAGGTATAAAATGGGTTTTAGGAATAGATCCTCAAACGAGAGAATTAAAGGAAAGAGAAAGATTATAAGTCGAATTTGATTATAAGTCAAATTTGATTGCAAGTCGAATTTGATTATAAGTCAAATTTGCTTGGAAGTCGAATTTGATTATATGTTAAATTTGATTAGATTGTAAGCCAATTTGATTTGGGCTTCAATTAAAGTCCCATTCTGAAACAAACCCTAATCTGATTAGGGAGGCTTATAAATATATGATATTTTAGGCCATAAAGACATACAACTTCTTAGTAATTGATAGAGATCAATAGCCTTTTCTCTTCTCTCCCAAATCCTCTCAAGAACTTCCACCATATCTAGTACCTTGCGTGGAAGATCACCCTGTTGCCTTTGAGGTTACTTCTGCGGATCTTCGCGTGGATCACCATTAGAGGCACTCCGTTTATGGACTGCTGTGGTTGACGCAACATCTTCTCCGACTTAGAGGGAATTCAGTACAGATTTCAAAAGGTACATGCCCTTCAACTTTACTTACTTGTGTTTTGATAAACGTAGGGAGATCCGTTTGGGCTAGGGTTTAGAAAATTTTAATTTTTTCACTATGCCATGTATATGATACGTGCTTTTGATTTTCTACAAAACCCTACAACAACACACTACCTATACGATCTTGTCTGTGCTTCATACTGGCTGGTATGCTCACCATACATCTCGGTATGATTTTCATATTGGGTAGTATGATTTTCATACTGGGTAGTATACTGGGTAATATGCTTTCCATACCTCCTCACAATTCTTCATTTTTTTAAAGATTTATCACCAACTCTACTAGCTTTTTCCCCTTCTCATCTTCTTCTTAACTTAATTTTTTTAGATAAATATCTAATGAAAATCATTCAAATAATATCCCAATCTGCAGGACAATTTCAAAGCAAAAGTAAAATGCCTTGTCCGGTGTGCGCCGAATTCTCCTCCGTTGCTGGAGGGGAAGACTCAGTGGTCGGGGCTTCTGTGACCGGATCGGCCACCAGAGTGAAAGTAAAATGCCTTCTTTGGCGGCAGCGAGCGGGGTGGTCAGTGCTAAAGGGGAGGGGTCACACGTGTTTGTGCTCGCGAGCCATGCCGCTGAGGTTTCGTTCTGGAGGTGGGAAGCCGAGAAAAGGCCGCGTGACGACTAGGCTCGCCTTGAATCGCCGCCGGTTTTGGGCTACCTCTGGCTCGGCGGTGATGCAAAGACAACGATGGCGTCGACGGCGGACGGATGTCGGTTTCCCGATAGGAGCTTGGCGGTTTCGGGGCGAGGATCGGGGATGCAGGACTTCATCAGCCATGGAAGCCTGTGAGGGTTGTAGGTGTCGGCCATGGCTGACGAGCTCCTAGTGGCTCTCCTTAGTTTTTAGTTTTTTTTTTCTTCAAATGACTAAGAGAGGAGATTGACCAGCCATGTGGATAGCCATGTCATTCGGGTTTTTTTTTTTATTCGTGTGATGATTTCGTTAGATATTGCATTACTCATATATCAAAACAACATTTACTACACTCCCTCCCCATCTCAAACTTCTTTAATTCAATCACCTCTCCGCCGGCCGGAGATCCCATTCATGATTATTCTAGATTTCACTATTAAGGTGGGGTTTATTTGATTTTACATAGTTTCACATGATATCATGTTTTATTTATTTATTTTATTTTGATTTTGAATGGATATTTCATGAGATTGAAATATATAGAATATATATAATCATCATCACCTGCTCATTATTCTAACTGAAATTTCTTTCAAAATTAGGTTGGGATTTTGGAAATTTAATCAAAATTTTATAAATTAAAAAATTATTTACCTATCTATATTACTATACAAAATTAAATTGAAAGTGAGAGGGTTATATATAATTTTAATTTTTTAAAATAAAGAAAAAACAGAGGTCTTGAAATTTTCTTAAAATTTTGAATTATAAAATAGTATAAGTAATAAAACTACCAAAACAATCATTCAAACACGTTGAGGTGAAAATAAATTAGTTTTTAATATAATTAACTACTAGATTTTCAATCTCTTGAGAATTTTCAAATGAACCAATGAGTACAGATAACAGCATCATGCAATAGGGTGGGGTTTGGAGCGTCGTAGGAGCCCTTAAAAGACCTCCACTAATGAATGGAGAAAGGTGGATTGATGGAGCATAAGTTAGAGGGGCAAAGATAAGTGTCTTGAAAAGATATGCGAGGAACTTGATAGGTTTGTTATTGAATAAAAACGGATGAAAAATATGTGATCTTTTTTATTTTTTATTTTTCTATTGCCAGGTTACTAAAATTGGGACATTATTGATTGAATTAATATACACAAGCAAAACAATCACATTACTCAGGATTTATTTTTTTCTTAAATCTTGAGCAATGTGAAGATCCATTTGCTAGTATGTTGCAAAGAAAATATTGATAATTAATATATATTCAATTAAAAAATAAGCTTTTTAAGGAATTATAAATCGGAAGGATTTTTGGAAAATAAATCAATATTACATGGCTTTTCTATTACTTTCATTGGCAAAATATTGATGTTTAAAAAATTTATATTATCATTATTATCTTAGAAATTTAAACTCACAGGAGAAAAATATTGATGTTTAAAAAATTTATATTATCATTATTATCTTAGAAATTTAAACTCACAGGAGCACATGACAAATACACCAACTTGATTAGATAAACAACCAAGTGAAATGAAGATGACTAGATTCTTGGGATCAATCAAGCAACAATTTGCTTTTTATTTTTTTATTGTTCCCTTTTTTTTGAATAAGTGGATAAACCACGTTCATTTATTAGAATAAAGGTAAACAGTAACAAGTACCGGGCTGAGAGCCCTAAGATTTCGTTTGGTTCCTAGTTGAACCATACAGTAGAGACAGAGAGTTCTATGGGGCCGGAGACGCTTGAGGGGGGATGAAAAGTGACTAGCTTTTGTCACTATTTGCCCTGGGTTCATCCTAGCTCCTCTGCATTGGGATCCACTTCCAAAGGACTAGGTGCTCGTTCCTCCCTGATGATGGCGAGGCTTTGTCTGACGATGGAGTGCATTGTCTGGAGTTGGCTTCTCTTGGTAGCGTGCGAGGCGTCGTACCATGACAAGTAGAGGAAGTTAATGTGGCGGAGTAAATTCGTGTAAACACGGTGTTTAGCTTGAAAGCACCGCCTGTTCCGTTCCAGCCAGATGCACCAGGTGGCAGACATGACGAGTAGGTTCCAGCCTTTCCGAAGGGCCTTCTTCATTAGTTTGGAGAGGGGGGCATGACCCCTAGGGATGGCAATACCCGAGCCGATCCGTAGTTACCGACCCGATCCAACCCGATCTGCCCCGGAAAAATGTGGGGTGGGGTGGGTATGGTAAAGATCCTTTAAAATCCGGCCCGCCCCGCCCCGTTAAAAACATACAAAAAAAATACCCTTATATATATTAAATTATATAGTTTTAGGGTTTACAATGAAGCTTTGTTTGGAGTTTTTGGACTTTGGCGGCTTCTTTCCCACTCTTCTCTCGAGCTTATATATCAAGGTGCTTTTACATTGCCGTTAAGTTTATTTTATTCGAGTTTAATCGGTAAATTTCTTTTCATTCTATAGTCTAAATGTAATATTTTATTCGAGTGTGTACATATTGGTGCCCAACGACTCGCCCCGCCCGCCCCGCGCCCCGCCCCGTACCCCGCTACTATTTGGCGGGGCGGTGGTGGTAGAGGCATGCCCCGCCCCCGCCCCGCCCCATTGCCATCCCTAATGACCCCACTGATCTTGTATCTGGTTGGGGGGGCTCCGCCCATAAGGCTTCCGTAATGGGACCAGATCTCCTTCGAGTATTGGCATTGGATGAGAAGATGTTCAGTGGATTCCTCTTCTCGATCACATAGGTAGCACCTAGTTCTCTCTCCCCTCCATTGTCTCTTTATGAGGTTTTGTAGCGTGGGAAGCTTGTCTTCCCATGCTAGCCAAGCAAAGAGCTTGATCTTCTGCGGGCACGCTTGTTTCCAGAAAGAGGCCGGGAGAGGGCATCTCACCCCACCGTCTATTTTGAAGCGGTAGAGGGTCTTGACTGAGAAGACCTGATTTGGAGTTAGTCTCCATTTTCTACAGTCGTCCTGGCTTGAGCCGTTTCTGTCCAGTTGTTCCTGGATGTCCACCATCAGCTCCGCGGCTCCTCTAGATAGTGGGCCGGGCTTGAGAAGCGTGGCAACCCTTTGTTGGGTATTCCGAGCTTCTTTGACGGTGAGGTCCTTCTTTGCCATCAGCGTTTGGAGCTCCGGGAAAGAGCGGCACGGGCCTAGGTCATTTATCCATTTATCATACCATAGGATAGTCGATTCTCCCGATTCGACTCTGGTGGCGACGTTTGTTAAGGTAGATTCAGTTTGTTCAATCAGTTGAAGGAGTTATCATTGGGAAGATTGTCTTCATTAAAGAGGTGGAAAATAGAGGATCAAGCCATGCCCAAGCTCAAATATCTTTTACTCTTTGATTGTGAAAAGCTAGTGATGCTTCCTGACGGTCTTGAGAGGATAACTAGTTTACAAGAGCTGACAGTGGTAAACATGCCTCGTGAGTTCACGCAAAGGTTAAGAGTGGATGAGGGTGAAGACTGGGGAAAAATCAGACACATTCCTTCTGTCACAATAAGGTCATTTGGTTTGTTCATTGAATTGTTGGTTCACATTGTCATTAATTTTCATAGGATTATAGTGGAACATGTAATGACAAGACCAAGAAATGTATCAATAACTTCAATTCATTCAGCTTTTTTTTTTTTTTTCCTCTTTTTTCCTGTTAAAGTTGAAGTTAAGTATATTCGATCCCTTCTCCAAATCCTATTAGTATTGTTGATGGATTAGCGCTAGAGATGATGAGTGGCCAGCCATCAGCCAAGTCAAAAGAGAAAGAGTCTAGATAAGAATTTTAAGAATTGAAAGTTTCTCTTCATCAGCTGCTTTGCTTTGGGTGACCCGATCAATTAAATGCATATACTATAATAGTTATAAGCTACTAACAACTCTCATGAACATTAATTAATTAATTAATTGTGAAATGTGAGCACTTAATATATATGAAGATGAGCTGTTAGCAAAGCCAAATTAATTAGGAGCTTAATTATCCTAATTAAGACGATCCTCACACCTTAATTATCATAATAAATTCGCCTCATTGAAGAGTAGTCACTTGAATAAACAAACTTGAGTGGGAGTAAATTACATAGGGGAAATCTTGGAGAAGGAGAAGATTATATAGATTTAATCTCACTTACCAAGTTGATGAACATTGCATGCCTTCTCTACATAAGTCAGTGGCTAAAATTAAATCTACTTAATTCAACAAGGATCAAGATTCCTTACTTGGAATCTGAGTGATTTCACAAGTTGGAACTTTGAAAATCTTGTGGAACATCGTGAAAAGAAAAGGGAAAGCTAATAGAGTTTTCTTCTTTACTTCTCAATATTCTTAAAAATAATCTAATTATAAGCCATATCTTAAAATGTAAATATAATACTAGAATTCCTTTTAAGATTAGTAAACTAGAGCAAATCTCTGTTTTTTACACACAAATGTTAGTTAAATATGTCAACAACTACATCCCTATAGCATCAATTAATTTTATTTTATTATATACATTTGCTTTTTGTACCAGTGAAGAATTATAGAATCAATATAATTGAAAAATAATAGACTAATGAGCTACTGAACTGTGTGTGTTCACTGAGTAAATAACATCACCTTAAGTCGTGCAATATTATTTTTTAAAAAAAATTAAAACTTAAAAATTAATCATGCTTTCTTTTGTTTTTTTTCCCCCTTCAAATCTTACAAGTTCTTGATCACTTTTAACTCAATCAACCAAATTCATCATCATCATCATGATAATAAAGATTAAAACCACATTTGGAAATTTGGCTCATATATGTTTTTTTATTGCTATTTTATCAAGAGGAGTCCTTTCGTATTGGATCCCAGGGGGCTAACCCACTTGGGGTTAATCCCAACACAATTTCGAACAAAAAGTTTTTCCCTCCAAAACTTTAATTGAGAGTAAAATTATAATAATGGGTTACCGACTAATACATGGAAGACACATCACTATCTTATCATTAATACCTTTGATTTAAAATTTCGCTAAAAAAAAATTCAAAACTTTTCAAAAATTATTCCTATCCCCAAGTGGAATATCCCCCAAGCAAACACTGGGTCAAACCGTCAACGAGCGGCCTCACCGAAGTTCGCCAAAGTTACCCTTGGCTACATCCCTCCCCTCAAGTTGAGATCGTCAGTGTGGATTGATCCCTCTGTAGATGAAAAGTAGAAGACAAAGAGGGCGACGAGGAGAAGGTGCAAGCCGCTGAGATCCATGAGAGCGAGGAGCCAAAGATCTCCGAGAGAAAGAGAGAGCACATAAGAAGGAACAGGAATGGGCGAATAGCCAAGTATCAATAGAGATGCCGACACCTAGATTGTAACCATAGTTATCAAAACCGGACTGGACCGATGGTCTGACCAAGTGAACTGGTCATGGCACCAGTCCGGATGTGTAATTGACCCAGAAATGCAGTTGAACCGAGATGAACTGGGTTGAACTGGGTGAACCAGGCATTAAACCGGTGGTTGAACAGGCATTTTATAATTTTCAATTATTAAATTATATAAAATATTATTTTATTATCTATCTATAATATAAAAATTTATTATTAATATTTATATTGACCCGACATTGACCCAATTGACCCGGCAGTTGAACCGGTGAACCGGTGAACCGGGACCTTGAACGGTTCAATGTTCGGTCAGTTCTGATAACTATGATTGTAACTGATCTCCTACTGTTTAGGTAACACATTAACACTACTTTATTTATTTTAAAATCATTTATTTTATTTTATTATGGATTTTTTTTATAAATTACACCTTTACAAACCTATCAAATTACAAATATATCAACATGCTCTTGATTTTTTTATTCATTTATTTATTGAAATGAGTTGATAAATCATGATTTATAAGTAAAATAGAATTGTTGCGACACCGAAAAGTGCCTAAAAGAAATCAGTATGTTTTACTGATTTATATAATTTTAAAAATGATATTCATAGAGAAATAAAAAAAATTTCAATAAAAGCTTGAACTCATCTTGAAAATAAAAAATAATTAAGTTATTAATCTGGGTTAAAATTAAAATTATATTATTTTTTAATCACAAAAATATAATGGTGGTTATAAGTAGGGTTGCAAATGATAAAGTTGTTCATGAACAACTCTAGATCAGACAGATGAACGATAGCCCAGTTGTCTATATCGAGCAGGAGGTTGTTGTAACTATTGACAATAAAGTGATTCTACAGCGTTTTCAAAAAATGCAAACTCGTTGAATGCAATTACCTCTTCTTAATCGCATGCCTCGCATGTCCGGCATCGGCACCAATGTTAGTTCTAGTTCAAGTGTGCATAGATAGCCGTTTTATGCTTTTTTTAAGTGTATGTATTCAAATTGTGGTTGTTTTAATCAAAAGTTATTTTATCATACTTTTTTACATTCGAGACAATTGTTTTGTTGAATGAATTTTTTTTATATATATTTTGCCGTAGCCCCATTACTAGTGAATCCTTGTTCAGCCATTGAATCCAACTATAATTTAACATCATCACTATGTGGCAATAAAAAAATTTAAAAAAAGTATTTTCTTTGACATTAATACTGGTAACATGGTATAAAAGCAATGTTAGGCCATAAAAATAAAAATAAAAAATAAAAAATTGCCCTGTTGATCAAATTAAATCCTAAAGATATGAACCTTAAGAAATAAACCTGCAAAATGGTTAAAAACCCAGAAAATATCTTTAGTGCTCAAATACTAAGCTTAATAATATACTTTAACTTCATTTAGATGGGCTTATAATACTTATGCTATAGATGTTTTACAGGTAAATTAATAAATTATGGGAGATGCACGAGGGTAATTTGGTTTTCTTTTCTCTTTTTTTTTAAAAGGTGGATAAACCACGTTTATTTAAAGTTAAATTTAATAGCATTAATTGTAATTCCTTATTATAAAGTTTAGTACAGTGAATAAGAGGAGGAAGTTAGTGTCACAAATGATTTGAAGCAAAACACGTTGTTTATCTTGAAAACATCGTCTATTTCCTTTCATCAATATATTCCATGCGATTGTCATCGTCCTAAGTTCCTATCTTCTTTTCAAAATCTTGTTCACTTTGTTCCGCATAGGGGTTCATTCCTTACATGCCTTGGTAATGTTCCCATATTCTTTTGACAAAACGGCATGTGAGTATGAGATGCATTACCATCTCATCAACAGAGTCACACAAGAAGCATGTCATTCTGGTACCCCTCCAGTTACATTTGTTTAGGTTTAGGTTTCGCAGTATGAGAATACAATCTTCTTGTGTCAGCCTTGTGAAAAGCTTGATTGTTAGAGGGCATGGATTCTTCTAGAATCTCATTTTAAAGTTGCTCCTAATACTACCATCCACCTAGAATCGGTAGAGGGATTTGACCGAAATGTGGTGGAGAAGTTAGTTTCCATACCTTTCAATCCTTCCCTGAACCTTATTGCCCCACCAAGTGATGATGTAACTATTCATGAGCATCAACTTCCTCTTGTAACAAGGGGCCAGGCTTGAGCAAGGGAGTTCCATGTTGTTGGGAGACTAGGGGCTTTTGGAATGAGTTAAATTTTTGCAGAATTAGGGGGCGAACCAGGAAGAGCAGGTTCCACGGTGACTGTCCATGGATCCAAATATCAAACTACATATTGGTTGCTTAACCATCTCCTAGAGAGGATATGATGATATTGTGAAGAGTAGTGTCCCTTTCCTTATATATCCCTTTCCAAAAATACTATGCTCACCAAGGTGCACTCCTGTAGGCATCAAAGAAAACTCTCTTGAAGTATGTTTTTTGATGATCCTAAGGCATAAACCTGTCTTTCTAGTGATGAATCTCCACCACCACTTACCTAATAGTACTTCATTAAGGATTTGGAGATTCAGAATTCTCCAACCTCCTTGTTCCTTTGGTTGGCATATTCTCTACCAATCACTAGGGGATAAGCTTGTGCTTCTAGATTAGTTCCGTTCCAAAGGAAGTCTCATCTTATAGCATCAAATTGAGATATCACCCATTTCAACAATCGATAGATAGACATCCAGTGGATAGGGATTAAAGAGAGTACTGAGTTGATAAGTGTAACCTTTCCACCCATGGATAGAAACTTCTCTTTCCAGGAGGTTAGCTTCTGCTTCAGGGTAAAGATGAGCCCGCTCTAGTCCTCTTTCTTCAGATAGCCTTCCCTAAATGGTACCCCAAGATATTTGATTGGTTATCAGGTTATGGGGTAGTTGATGATTTGTGCAATATCTTATGGCATGTGTCTGATTGTTTGAAAAGGGATTATTACACTATTAGTGTAGTTTATTCATAGCCTAGATAGGCCTTTAAACCAATAGAAGATTATTTTTAGTGTCCTGAACTAGGTTAGTTCTCCAGTGCAAAAGACCAACATATTGTCCGCATAGTGCAAAGATGTGATATCCTCCTCCCTGTTTGACCATCTAGTGGTTTCTTAACATTGAAAAGTGATTTTATGAAATACCAGTACACAGATGCTTTTCAAAATTTTCAGTGCTTGAAATACCATCCCAAATGGGGGTGTTTGCCTTTTACCATCATTGTCTTGGGAGGTTTGGTGTCAAGGAAGGAGCAAAAGGTGGAGGAATAGTGGAAGGTTCTTAAGAGTATGAAATGGCAACTGCGAGAGGGTGAAGACCAGATCTCCTCATGTTGGATTTTAGCTACCATCATCTCCCTAATTTGAAGTCATGCTTACTCTACTTGGCAGTCTCCCTTGAGGACACAATCATTTATCCCAACTCTATAATATGACAGTGGATAGTTGAAGAGTTTATACAATCCAGAGGTAAAGAAACATTGGAGGAAATCGCAGAAGATTTTACAAGAGTTGGTGCATAGGAGCATGATTCAAGTCCTTGAGGGAAATAATTTTGGAGACAATGTGTTTTACCAGATCTAAGATTTTATTCCTGAACTCTCTATCTCTCAAGCAAAAGTTAACTTTCTCCATGTTACAAAGAATATTGAGGAGATTATTTTACATAAAACTCGCTAACTTCCATGACAATGAAATAAGTTATATTGCTGGAAAATATTCTACAAACTCTTCTCTAAGCTTACAAACTATAACTTGCATGGATGTGGAAGTGAGGACCTCAAAAATGGTGGGATTCCTCCACGACATGAGTCTCAGAATCTTAAATCTCCAAGTAACAGAAATCAAGAAGTTGCATAGTCATATAGGGAAGCTGATCCATTTAAGGTGCTTGAACTCGGACTCACTATAAATAATAACACTTCCATCATCTATTGCAAAACTCACCAATCTACAAAGTGCAAACTCATAGCATGAATGACACTTCAATTACTGCACTCCCTCAAGGAATATGGAAGTTGGGGAACAACCTAAAGCATTTGGTAGGGGATATGCTTTCGATTAATGGAACACAATCACTTGCTAAATCTCCAAACTCTTGTATTTGTTAGAGTTGGCCTTGTCGTGGTTGAACCAACCTAACTTGGGTCCCTTCTCATGTGTGGGCCACGTGAGTAAGTAAATGACTTAACTTAAGTAACCTTCATATAAAAGCGAAATGAATAAAACTGGTTCAAACGGCTCTTGAGAGAAAATACGAGAAAGAAGAGAAGGAAAAGGGTAAAGCTCTTGTGGTCTTTCAATCTTCTTGCTCAAAAGAAGGTATGACAAAGGTTTAGCTTCTATTGGTGTTCTCTTGGCAATTTCTTCCCCGTTCTATTTTGTTTTCCATCATTTGTGATGATGCAATATATGAACTATTAAGAGTATGTTGCTCTTAACAATATATGTGATCCTCTAGTGTAATAAAGGAGTTTGTGATCTCATTATTATTGTTATAGTGGAAGATTGTAGGACATTTTTTCCAATGATTTTTCCCTTTATCTTGATGAGTTTTCTATATTTTTATATTCACCCATATGCTTGATAAATTACCTCTTTAAGTGGTCACATTTGTTTTAGGTGATCTTTGCTTGCACAAAGGAAGTAATCAGGATACACGGTGTATCTCCACAAAAAATACCCAGAGCTACTGAATGAATTGGGGAAGATGACCTGAGAGAACTAGGTCTTCAAGGAGTTAGCAACACCTATGTAGCGCCATTGCTAGATTGTCTTAGGAAACTAGTCAATCTCATTAACTTGTCGTGGGTAACGCCAAATGACAGCGTAGTACTAAGCTCGTTAATCTCAACCTCCCATCACAGCAAGCATCTTTAATAAGTGATCAGTTTGAATGGCTAAATTGAAAGATTGGCAAAAAGTAACCACATGAATGCATGTATCACCATACTAATCTTACAATTATCAAGGCATGAAGAAAATCCCTTGGTGACCTTAGGGAAGCTAGGTAACCTTCAGTTTCTTTATTTAATTGATGCTTTTTTTAGAAGGAGATGGTTATTTGGAGAAAACATAACAACATTCCTCCTAGAGTAGCTGTTAATACGCGGTTCCCTTAGTTGAAGGAGTTAGTATTTGTTTATGTAAGAATAATTCATACATCTTATTCTTAATAAAAGTTAAAATTTTAATATTATATATATATATATATATAGACACACACACAAATCAGATCAACCTATCTCTTAAGAATTTCACAACATCCATAATTATTGTTACCACTTTCTTGTATGATTTTGAAAGTTAAAGTCACAAAAATGAAGCCATAAATCATTTAACAACAATCCTTATTTTAATGGGGAAATGGCAATAATTTTTTTCTTTAACGATACTCAAAACTACCACATTTTTCATAAAGTACGGTGATACAGCCAAATCCCATAGCACATGTGTCAGCACATCTATGCCTCTCATAAAGGTGACCTAAATCCCAAGAGCCACTATACCACCCCCATGGTAGTGTAAGGTCGTTGTTACCTTAGGGGCAGAAAGGATGTCTGCACAGAAAAGGTTATGATGATGGGTAAGGCGATCGAGGATGATGGGACAAGGACCATAGCCTGAGGCACGTAAGGAGAACAAAAGGGAGGAGACCTCGGTAAAGGGTAGGTAAGCACATCTTGAGCTAGTACTCTCCACTTTCCAATCTACCTTCTTCTCTTGTGAATCACCTTTTAACTTGGCCGTCAGAGTGGGATCAAGGCAAAAAGGCCCGTCCTTCTTCAGTGTTCTATTTGTGTCTTTTCTTTTCAGGTAGGAGTTCCAGAAGCCAACACCTCTAACTCCTCAGTAGTCATCTCTACTGGCCATTTTACCATAAAGCTCCCCTTCAACCTTATCTGCAAACTCTGAAATCTCATATGTTAACCTTGACTGGAGTTGATCCCGAGAGAAACTGGTTTTTGCGTTAACAGATCGGTACTGTTTGTGGGATATGAACAAGAAATTGTTTGCGCCATGGGAAGAACTAAGTGCAATGAAGCCCAAAAAACCAGTAAAGCACCAGTGGGGGATCTCAAAACCAGAGAGGTACCAAATCCTGACCAAGATTGTCGCCCACATCAGATATCCAGGAGGCACGCTATCTTATCTGGGAGTAGAAGATGGGGTTCTTGACCTAAGCTTTGCTGAGAATTGAAAAGTAGGATTCACAGACCTCAACACCTCAAGTCTTCAGGACGAAGGCAGAGATCAGATGCCCATACGGTGGGATCCGGTGGAGGGTGGGAAGAAAGAAGAACAGGGCATATCCAGTGGCGAGCAGTTCAGGATTGCCACCACCCAGACAGCCATCCAAGACCTTGTCGTTGTCACGACATGATACTTAATCTCGGGGGAGAAGAGAAGACTTGAAGTTCAGTCATTACCCGTTATCTCCCTTTGTGCGGGAGATCATGGAGATACCTCTCTACCATAACCTCCGAACTTCCTCCATGGAGATGTACAATGGCACCGCGGATCCGAATGATCACTTGGGAGCCTTCCAGAACATGATGCTCGTTCATTCATCCTCAGACGCCATGATGTGCCGACTCTTTTTGACGACTTTGCGAGGTGCAGTACCCTCTCCCTTCCTGATACTATCGCCTCATTTGAGGCGTTCTCCGACCACTTCGTCAATCACTTTATAAGTGGCAACAAGCGAAAGAAAACCTCGACCACTTTGATAAGCGTCAAACAATAGGAAGGGGAGAGCCTCCATGAATACATATACCGCTTTACGCAGGAGACACTAAGTATCCTGAACATCAATCAGTCTGTCGCTATCATGGCGATCATAGAAGGCTAGCACAGGTCAGCATTCAAATTCTCCCTAGCCAAGAGACAACCACAAGACCTCTTTGAGCTTCTTGCTCGTACCAAGAAGTATATTAATGTGGAAGAGATTCAAGAGAGATGGAAGGATAACAAGAAGGAGAGGCATTCCAACAAGGGGAAAGCGCCAAAGGAACCCCTGAGACCGACCCCCTGGCCAATAAAGGGCTGAGGATCCTCCCGACCTCGGAGGACCCTAAGGCAAAAAAGCCGATGAGATATCGAAACTTTGCTCCCCTTAACAACACCAGAGCCAACATCCTCATGCAAGTGCATAGCTAGAGGATCCTAAAGTGGCTCACAAATACCAAGAGCTCATAAGGCCAGAAAGACAATGGCAAATATTGTTCTATCAATTGCAATCAAGGCCCCACACCGCGGAGTACTGGCAGCTCAAAGATAAAATCGAGTATCAGGTCTCGAAGGGACGCCTTGATCAATATCTTAAACGTGACCTGCAGCAAGAAGGTTCATCTGCTCAGAAGTAGGGACAACCTCCCCTCGGTATCATACACTACATTACGAGAAGACTAGAGTATGGAGGAGATAACACGGTGGCTCACAAGTCACATGCCCAAATGTTGGCCTAAGCAACGCCACCAATAAAGAAATCCAAAGCCGAGCCTACCATCTCCTTTTCTGATTAAGACTTTGAAGGAATCTGCCATCCCTATAACGATGCCCTGGTTATTACCGTTACTATAGCTGACTATGAGGTGAGAAGAGTCCTCATCAACAATGGGAGTTTGGTTGATATTATCTTATAGGATGCCTATGAGCAGATGAACCTTGGCTCCCGAGGTTTACAACTTGTGGGGACTCTATTGGTTGAGTTCTCAGGTGGTATAGTACAACCTGAAGGGGTAGTCACTCTTTCCCTCACAGCTAGAAGCCACCCACATAGGACAACAATCACAGATGATTTTCTGGTCATCCGATGCCTCTCTAGCTATGATGTTATCCTTGAGAGGCTGACCCTGAATTCTCTAAAGGCAGTTGTCTTAACCTACTACCTACTCATAAAGTTTCCTACAGAGCTGGGATGAGGCAAGATAAGGGAAGATTAACCCGTGGCCTGCCAATGCTATGTTACTCTCCTCAACGGAGACTCTAACAGCCAAAGCTCGACTAAAAGCTGAGAAGCCGGCAAAAAGGGTGACACTGGTCGAGGACCTAGTGGAGATCCCACTTATCGAGGTATCCCTTGAGAAGATGGTGCACGTCGGCTCATAACAGCTAACTGAGCCTCTAGAATAATGATGTGTTGCTTGCAAAGCAATATGAACATCTTGGCTTGGACACCTGAAGATATGCCCGGGGTAGGCTAAAATGTCATTGAACATCATCTCAACACGGACCAAAGGTTAGGCCCGTGATCCAAAAGTGGTGGTACTTTGCTCTTGAGCGTCAGTAAGTTGTAGATGATGAAGTCGAGAAGCTCCTTAGGGCAGGTTTTATCAAAGAAGTCTGTTATCCCGAGTGGTTCTCAAATGTTGTTCTTGTAATGAAGCCCTAGGGAAAGTGTCGAATGTGTATTAACTTTACCGACTTGAATAAAGCTTGCCCTAAGAACTTTTTGAAACGCCCCCAAATCCGGAAGCTCCAGATCTGGTGCGTTAATCTCAAAACATAGGTTAAGCATACATAATCCTTATATAATTTATTATATCCCAAGATCATAATGATCAAAAGTTTAGGAATTTAGGAGTTTAGGATACCAGATATAATGTTACAAACCCTTATATATAAACAAAATACTAAAAGGCATAAACTTAAATTTTCCAGCACTGTCACAAGTCCTATTACGCAACTCCCTTCTTTAGAGTACTTCTAGCTCACCTGGGGTTGGAAATCAAAGAAACAAAGGGGTGAGCTGAAATAGCCCAGTAAGGTAAACATGAACTATGAGTGTAAATATATGAACGGTAAGAGTAAAGATATTGGAATGACAAAGTCACTGAGGGTATTAACCGTCAAACATAAGCATCAAACATAGGAAAAGATATCATGAATAATCTAGATATCATAACATAAAGTTGTCAAGGCTAACCGCCATGACACCATACTTATTATCCACTAGATTTACCCATTACAGGGATATGCTTTACCCAATGGATTGGAGGGCTATATACTTTCGGGCCGACCCGTCATCATAACATTCGTCCAAGCATAAAAATCAGAAATGAAGCATTTAATCACAAAAGAACATAAAGGGTTTCAAAATTTTCATTTTCAAAAGGAGGCAAGAAGAATATAGTCATAAAAGTGTATAATAGAGCACACATAAAGAATTCAACCATGGAAAGGCTTCAAGGTTAACCAATAGAATCCAAAAAAGACTACAAAGGAAAAGGTTAATTTTACTCCAGTCAAGAAAGTGGATCCCTTACCTTCCTTCCTAGCTAAGCTTTCTGATGATTTCCTGTGTTACCGAAATATTCAAAAGTCATTCCTTTGTAAAAAGTTTTCATTTCTTGCTTATTCATTTTTAATATATTCTATTTTCTTCCATTTTCTTCCATTTTCTTATTAAAGTCCCGCTCCTACATAAGAGGTCATTCCCTTAAAGGATTTTAATATCACATCCTTGAGTCCGTTTTTATATAACATCCTTGAGTCCATTTTTATATAAGCGTAAAAAACTGGAAAGTTGCCACTATAAAATTATTATCCACTCACGGGATGAAATTATATATACACTTAGTATTGTGGGGGTGCTTAAATTGTGGGGATGTTTAAAGAAAGTTATTATACATCTAACCATATATGTGTAACTGACCATGAAGGCGAATATCTACACATATATATAGATACATTATATATGTATAACCGACCATAAAAGCGGATACCTATTCATATATATATACTCCCATCCCAAGGATAAAAACTTTAAAAGAATAAGAAATTAACAGTAAATTTACATGTAGCATCTCGAATTTTTCTAAATAAATATTTAGTAAATTTTTGGATTTTAAATGAGGTTAATTAGCCAGAAAATAATTAATTACTTTAACCTCAAAGTTAAAGAAAATCGGGATTTAATGAACCCGAAAACTAGCCTCGCAACTATAGAGCCGAGAGAAGGCCTTATTGGGCCAGGCCACTTTGACTTAGAATAGTTGGAGATAGATAGTCAGCAGAGCCGGACTAATTAAATGAGAAATAAATTAAATATTAATTTATCCAGATAAATTAAGTAAAGATATCAGACAAAAGTTTAAGTCCCGATAAAGTAGATTTGGCTTAGCCAAAAGTCGAGAAACACAAATTTGGGTCGGGAGAAGAGACGACCCGTGATGTTACAATAAGCCTGTCGGCATTTGGGAGTGCGTCTAACGAGGATTCCGGATCAGAGTGCAGGGTAGAGACAAGCCAGATAATTATATTAGTCACCCTCGTGATGGTACAATAACAAGATAAGATCAAATAAAGTTGTTCGGCCTTTAATCGGATATATTTTAGAAGATAATATAATTTAATCAAATACTTTTTAAAAGATAAGTTGTCTAATTAGATTTAAAAAGATTATAAAGTAATATAGTATTTTATATATATGAGAAGAGAGAGAGAGAATGAATTTTCATCTCTCTCTCCCTCTCTCTCAATTAAAAAGGTCTGAGAGACCTTTCCCTTTTGCCCTCTCCCTCACAAACCCCTCACTAGTGCCTTAAACCTCGTCGGCGAGCCCCACGCTTACCGGTCAGCCACCTCCAGCTCAGTGCCGAAGGCTGCCTTGCTACGCCTCTCCTGCACAGCTTGCGAGGACCTCACCGGCGCCCCCTTGCTGCGCAACCGCTTATTCCACTTTTGCCGCCGCCTGCGAGCACGAACTCACGCCTAGTCGGAGCCGCGCTCAACTCGGCCAAGTTGTCCCGCTCGCCGCCAGCCGCCACTGTCCCTGCTGCACACTGCCCCTCAACGCACCGCAACTGCCGGTCCGCAGCTTTGCTCCAGTGAACAGTAGCTCCTCCAGCCCGCATTATTCTCTTGTGAGCTTTTGGGAAATATTACTCTAATTGGTAGAATGAATGAGCAAATTGGGGAAAAACCCTAATTGAATTCATGAATTAGAGTTTTGGATTGGATGAGTAATATGCATGAGTAGGGCTGAAGTTGATGGGGAATTTAGGGGGAGATTGATAGAAGTAATGTTGTGAATATTATTTAAGCATGTGTCGTAGCATTGTTATGAAATTATGGGTGAATATTGGTATGATTTCGGGAGCCTATAAAAAGGAGAGATGCTGCCCGATTTTTCATGAAAATTTAAAGAGTTAAAGATTTATTAATCTCTAGTTTCATGTTTTTGTGTTTAGTTGATTATCTTCATTCCATACTTAATGTGCTAGTATCAAGTTAAGAAGATGATAATTAAGTTAATGATTCTTGTATTAGTATTGTGCTTTGAAAGTATGAAGTACTTGTTAGAGGAAAATCATGCCTTAAGAAGCATGAGTTATGTGTTAAGAAAGAGATCATGTTTAGGGAAATTAATGAGTTACCGTATTCTATCGAGTTTAAATTAGAGTACGAGTTAAGAATGCGGTCTCTATATTCATAATTTTCGTATTTCGCTTATTAGGAAAAGGAAAAGGCAAAGGCAAGTCAACCGCTACCGAAGAACCGAGCTAGTCTTAAGCTCCAACTAGATTCAGGTGAGGGAACTAGTTGTACAATATGAGCCTTTTTTGTATTTTCATTTTACTACAGTTTTGATTTCAGATGAAAAGCATGAATTAGAACTTTTATGAACATGCACAGTAATCAGTAACATAATAGAGAAACAGATACAAAAATACATAGACTATACTTTACTGATATATTTGCAGGTACCAGTAGTGACTCGTATAGAGCCAGAGAGTACGACATTAGATTAGGAATGGGGTGATTTAAAACTCTGATTTTCATTATCAAACTATCTGTTTTAAAACATTCCATTTTATGAAATTAAAACCCCATTTTCATACTCTCGGAGTGCCTAGTGTACGTATATAAGTTGACCCCATGTAGCGTGGATAGATCTATTTGTTGGTCGTTGGTCCTGCAGTATTGAAGTAGATCTGTAGTTAGAAATGATAGTATTGTGATGATCAATGATTCCGTATTAATCACCTCCCGGTAGCAATTAGAGGTCCACCATCGAGGCGATTGGTACAGATTACCAAGGGTAATTTTGAAAATCAATCACAGTACATACAAATAGATTATGAGATATATGCATACATGAGTTTTCTATACATTTGACAAAATTTAAAAAGATTAAAGATAATGCATCGACTAGCATCTTTATTTGCTCAGCATTACTTTCAGATTTTAGTATTTAATTTCAGTTACTGTAGATGCATATTTTATGCTTGAGTTCTTACAGTTTTATTTTATTATACGGGTACATTTTATACCCGACAGTACTATTCCCAATTCACTGAGCTCTAGTAGCTCAGCCCCTTTAGTTGGCTCTGACTTCCCCGTATCTTAGTTCCTGTTTATGTTCTTTTATGAGTGTATTTGAGACAATTATGTCTAAGACAATATTTGATTTCGGTATTGTATTAAACAGTATTTGAGTTTGGAGTTTATGATATGAGTTGTTTGCTTTATTAGCTTCGACATTTACTTGATTTACATTTGATTACCAGTTTTACAGCCTTAGGTTTAGGGTTTATTCCCTTGATCTTGCTGGTGTGACACGTGTCCCCTAAAAAAGAGATGGGTGTTACATTACCTTTGACCCAATTCCGATTTTACCAGAACCTTCCTTAAGAAAACTTCAAAAATGAAGAGAAAAAGAGAGCTAATTAAGGGCTTCTTTATCTTCCTCTTATTCTCTCTCTTCTTTCCCCCTCTCTCTTTCTCTCTTTCTTTTCATTTTCTCTCTCTTTTCCTTCCCTTTCTTTCTCTTCTTCCCGCCTACCTTCTCTCCTCCTATTTCTCTTTTCCTCTCCTCTAACCGCCCCTCTCTTTCCCTCCTCTCTCTCTGTCTCTTACTTTCTCTTCTTTCCTTTCTCCTTTCTCTCTATCTATTGTCATGTGGCTTCTTGGGTTCTTTTATAGATGCATTGAGGCGGTGGAAGGAAATTTCCACGAAGTTGCTATTTTTATATTTTTTTTTCCTTTCATAAATTTTATTATTTTCTTAATTTTATATATATATATATATATATATATATATATATATATATATATATATATATATATATATATATATATATATTGTCATTTATTAATTTAACCCCCAAACTTTTCTTATATAGATTTTTACCTTCTAATCCAACATTAATCCTCATTTTAATTTATTTAATATTAAAAAAATTAAGGTATTATACTTTTCTCCCTCTCCTTGATCGACGAGCTTGTCGACGCCACCTTTGGTCATAAAATGTTGAGTTTTTTGGGTGCCTTCTCCTGATACAATTAAGTTAAGATGGCGAAGTCTGACAAAGAGAATACCTCTTTCATTACGACCAAAGGTATATACTGCTACTAAGTATTGCTTTTTGGTCTGAAAAATGTAGGCGCCACTTTCCGGTTTGGTGACCCAAGTCTTCGAGGGGCAGCTCAGGAAGAATGTCAAAGCATATGTAGATGACATTCTCGTGAACAGTAGAAGGACATGTAGCTGATTTGCAAGAGACTTTCCAATCGCTCCGAGCTCATGGTATGTGCCTTTGGGGTCTAATACGGAAAACTTTTGGGGTTTATGGTTACCCAACGCAATATTGAGGCCAACCTGGAGAAGTTTAAGGCAATATTGGAGATGAGCTCACCTAGGACCATTAGAGAAATCCATATATTAAATGGACTGCTCACCACTCTCGGACGATTTATATCGAGGTAAGGAGAGAAGAAGAAGAACTTATTGTTCTTCCGCATACTCCGAAAAGCACTAAAGATGGAGTGGACCGAGTAAGGCGAAAAGGTATTTCAGCAATTGAAGCAATACCTCAGTTTAGGGATGAGCTTTACATGCATTTGGCGGCAACCCCTCTTGCGATCTACTCGGTACTCCTACGAGAAGACAGCGAGGCTCAAAAGCCTGTCTACTATACCAGCAAGGTGTTAACAGACCCCAAGTCCTGATACCTACCCATCGAAAGTTGGCCTAGGGTTGCTGCTTGAGGCCATACTTCCAGGCACACAAGGTCATAATCCTTATCGATCAGCCTCGGAAACAAATTCTACAACAGCTTGAGACATTAGGAAGGCTGGTGAAATGAGCGTTCGAGCTTGGGGAGCATGACATTAACTATAGACCTCAGACGGCGGTGCAAGCCCAAGCCCTAGCCGACTTCATCGTAGAAATGGTTGACTATGGGAACCGTGTTTCTAAGGAAGTCAAGAAGGAAGAGGATAGCGTTATGTCTCCCGACCTATGGACCCTGTATGCAGACAACTCGAGAACCGAGAAGGGTTCTAGGGATGACCTCGTCTTACATTCACCTTGGGGATGTAAGACCTTGGTTGCGCTCAGGTTTGATTTAAAAGCTACAAACAACTAGACTTATAGGTCTGTAATCACTTATCTCCTTTGGGGCTTTTGATTTTGGGATGAGCAGAATATGTGCCCAGTTTAAGCGCTCTAGGTCTGCCGTTCCTTGATGAAGTTCTCGGAACAACTGGCATATGTCTTTTTTGATGAAGGTCCATCCATGATGATAGAAGGTCATTGGGAATCCATCTGATCATGAGGTTTTTTCTTGGCTTAGGTCTTGTACGGCTCTATTGATTTCTCCTTCCGAGAATGGCTTTTCCAATCCGGTGAGGTCTATTCTTTCTCTTTACACAAATAAAACCTCCCAAACCGCAAGGAGTCTTTGGGCCATTGGGGTTCCAAAGAGTGTTCTAAAGGAATCTGAGATAGCTTTGGATGTCCCCTCTTATGTCGATATTGTTCTACCTTGGCTTTGCATGCAGTTTATATTGTTCCCATTTCGCCTATGGTTGGCAACCGCATGGAAGAACTTAGTATTCATGTCTCCTTCCTTAAGCCAGGTTATTCGGGACCATTGCCTCCATGATGACTCCTCCGCTTTGATCAGGTCCTCATATTCCTTTGTTTGGGCTCTGAATGCTTCCACTTCAACTATGGTCAACGCTCTTGTTTCCAAGTGAATATTGGCCTTGTTGATGAGGCTAAGTAGCTCTTTTTTTACTTTTGATTTGATTGACAACGACCTCTTTGTTCTATCTCTTAAGTGTGCCTCTCATGTATGTGAGTTGCTTTGCCAGCTTAAAAGCCCCCATTCTTTGGTAATCATTATTGTACCACCTGTGTTTATTATCTCCTAGAATCCTTCCGTTGAGCCCCAGTCTCTGTTAAATCTAAACGGGTATTTCCTAATCTTTCAAAGCCCACATTCCAATTTTATTTGTGTATTGTCTGATCTAATATTGAGTAATGCTTCCTGGTGTATTTGGTGCACTTAGTTCAACCACTCCATGGAGAGCAGAAATCTGTCAAGCCTGGCAAGAGTTGGTGCCGATCTGGCATTGGACTAGGTATATCTTTTTCCTTCTAATAGGGGTTCATATAGTTGTAGTGTGTGGATGATATCATTGAAATCCTCATGCTCACTCTGGCTACTTGACCCAAATTGCGCTCATTGCTCTTTCTTATGGAGTTGAAGTCTCCGCCTATACTGCCGTGTGAGACTGATTTCTTTGAGCTCCTCCCAGAAATCATGTTTGCGTGTTCTTGTACATAGCTCATAGACTCTTGTATATGTCCTTTTGGTATTTGTTGTTCTATCCTCCAGCACAGCCGTGATGGAGAACTCTCCTAACTAACTAGCTTCAAGTTTAAACCTTGTGCTTTTCTAGCCTATACAACAGCCACCTCTTGGGTTGTGTGCTTGCAGGGTTATTCTTTCGTCATATAATGTGCCCCCTATTGTCTTCCAAGTAAGGTCAATTATTGTATCAAATTTTGTCTCTTATAGGCAAATCACGTTAGTGTCATGTTGTTTCATAAAGTCCTGTACTAGGTACCATTTCCTCCTTTTTCCTAATCGTCTAACATTCCATGATACGATTTTCATGGGGAATGTGTACTTCGCCCTGATTATGAGCGGCAAAGCAGGGAGCTTAGTTGCTCTCTAAGCATCTTTTGCTTTTGTCCGATTCCCTCTGCCTTTTTAGATTAAGGATTAGGTGATCTTGACTAACCTCAATCCCTACCTAAGCTGTTGTTGTGATGATGTCCCTATCCTGCCATGTAGATAGTATTAGTGGAATGTCAGACAAGGAAGAGGGATAACCTTCTTCATTTCCCTTTCTTATGTTTACTATTGTTATATCCTCTTGTATCAGTGTGGTGGTGGTTGTTTCTCAAGTCTTCTATTTTGTTGGCCTTCCCCTGGTCTTGGTTGTCCTATAGGCGGAGCCTTCCCTTTTCCTTTCGCTGTTGTTGTTTGTTGTTTCTTACCCCTATGATTAAAATGTCAATCTTTTTGTGTTGTCATATCTTCCTATGGTTTCTCAGTTGCTATGTGTCCCTTAATCAGAGCCCATGCCTTGTCTGATATGGGAGTCCATGCTCCGTTGATGAATGGCAAAGCAATTTTGTTAGTATCTAAGCCCATGCCTAGTTTTGTATGTATTATGTTATTTATTTTTTGGGTTTGAATGTAAAGTGGAATAGGATGTGATATTTCTTGATCAATTATGGGGGTTACATGAGAAATTGAGCCTTGATTAGCCTCACAATTGGTTGTGGTGATAGAAGAGCTTAGTGAGCCATCGACCGGTTGGGATGAATTGTTCAACTGCTTATCAGGCTTGCGCGGGTCAGGCACCCGGCCCAGATCGTGTCTGGCTCCCTTTATATGCTTGGCTGAATCTGGGATTTGGTGGGTATCCTCTGATCCTGTGGTTGTTCCTATTTAACCCTTCTTAGGTTTGAGAAGCTCTAATTGGTTAGTCTCTTTATCAAAAAATTCCTTCATTAACAACTCTCCCCTAGGCCACGCATCCCTATAGAAAGCTTCCAAGTCCGCGTCTTCTACCAGCTCGGCTTCTGGACCCTCGTGACCCGCTGATTCCATCACTTAGGTGGGCCCCTCTTCCATGTTGCACCAATAAGGGGGTGAAATGTACCCCTGTACGATCCTTGAAAATTCACCTATTTTCTAGGTAATCACGGCACCCGTACCCTGTGGCCACCGTCGAAGCTCCCCCCAGGGTACCTTAGTACGGTGATCTGAGGGGGGTCTTGGAGTCCTCGATTGTCCTAGGCTCACATTGACCATCGGTCTTTGATCATCTCCCTCTGTGTCACCGATAACGATTCCCATTGAAGCTCCTTTTCCTGTCATCTTCTCCGGTGCACATTCCATCAAATTCTTTGAATTGTCTTTCCTTTCTCCTCTCCGTGAGACCTCTGTGTTCCCCCGTCCCCCTTGGCTCCTTTCTCCTCCACTGGAATGTGTTCCTTGTAATCAATTGCTCCTCATTTTCTCTTCCCCGCGTTCTGGTTCCCTGTGCTCTAGCGGCTCCATGGCAATCCTTCTTGGCCATCTTCTAAAACCACCCTGAAAATGTGCTTTTGGCTCGCAATATTGCAAGTAATTGTACACAAGAGAGCCTTGCCCTGAAGAATTCGCAAAACAACATGGGCGTCATCAACGAACTACCCACCACGGCCGTTGATGTGTATCAGCTCCCTAACAGGTTTTAGCATCCAGGAAATTGTCTCTCGTTGCCAGCAAAGAAAGGTACTCGTTATACCTCCATCCAGCTGGTCGCCCTATCTGCTCGCTGTGGCTCCCATACGTCCGGGGACCATAGCAAGCATCGCAAGGTAAATTCTGACAATTCGAGGACGACATGCCTCTCCAAACTCCGTGCAACCTCCAGTGAGGGACAAGCCGTGATAAACCGTCCATCCTGGAATGGTTTAGTGCTCCACTCTCAATTTTCATCTTAAATTACCTTCAATGCATCCGTGATACGATAAGCATCCATTACTCCCTCTTGAACCTCTGCAGCCTCCATAATGGTGAATCATTGTATTTCCTTTGTCTCTTAATATATCTCTATCAAGCGAATGCAAGATGTGGTGTATTTCATCGTCTTTCAGGCCCTCTGGTGATGTGTCTGTTGACAAGTATAGGAAACGATGTTGTAGTGGTTAGGCGTGCTTGGGCTTCCCTCTATTCCATTTGTTGGACAACGGTGATGCTTTTGTAGCTTTCACCCTCCGCTCTTATTCCCTAAATTGCTTGGGAGGTGGCCTCGACCGGCAATTGGCTCCCCGGTAGCTCACCTGCCTAGAGTTGCAGCAAGTAACTGCCCGCCATCATTCTGAGGCCTTGTGTCCCCTTTGCAGGCACTACCTGCGCACTTTCTTCAAGCCTGCCGGTGTGCGAATGAGTGGGAAGGGTCTCCGGCCTTGTATTGGATGGTGGTTATGGTTGATCGCCAGACTTAGTCTTTTTCATCTCTTAGCCTGGACGTCCTTCCATTCGCCCTCCTCCGTGTTATCCAATGTTTGTTCAAGGGGAAGGGGTGCTGAATTGGGCCAGTTATGCTCCTGGTGTCCTTTCACCACCCCAACATAGGTAACATCGGGACGCTTGGGGCTTAAGTGTGTCGCCGGAGGCTATGTTTCCTTCGGGGACCGTTGAGTAGTTGACTTCTTGTGTTCGGAGCGGATGGGGGCTTGGATGTGTCCCCCTTAATCGCTAGATGCTCCCTTTTTAGCCATATTTTGACCATCTTCTCGGGTGATCACTATTATGCCGCCGCCACCACCACCGTCCGCTCCACCCACCTCAGTTAGGAGTATCACTCGACAGACTCAATTTTTATTGTTATACCTGCATATTTTTCACATTCATTTGTTCACTATGTTATCCTCCAATAATAACTTAGAGCTAATTAGGTCTTTCTATTGATAATATGTCGGCAAGAATATCAGCTTTCCGTAACAATGCTGAAGGAACACAGTCAGATTCAAGTTCAATAATGCGAAAGTGCAAAAGAACACCTAACAAATGATAGACAAAGTAGATCATGGATGATGTGTTAATCTTGTGCCTTGTAGATATGACGAAGGTAAAGTTGAAGGTTGACAAATCTTTCATTTGGCAAGTGTTTGTGGAGGCACCGAACATCGTCAACAACAAATTCGCCTATGTATACATGGATGCAAATAACGTAGAGAACTACATGCATAATATTATGCAGAAATATCGTAAAATCAAGAAAATCATGGATCTTAATGGCATCTGTTGGAATGATGGACCGAAGATGTTAATACTTGAAGATGAGACTTTTCACACCTATCTTAAGGTATATGAATTATATTTGTTCATTTATTCAAGGTCAAATACCCTATTTAGTCCCTCTATTATTACGATTTGTCCATTTGGGTCCCTCTAATATAAAACATGCCTTTTTGGTCCCTTTAATTTTACGTTTGTGTCTTTTAAATCCTTTCACAAGCCTTTTTGGTCCCTTTATTTATGTTTTTCAGGCCTTTTTGGTCCCTATAAACTTCGAAGGGAGGGATTTAAAAGACACAAACGTAAAATTAAAGGGATCAAAAAGGCATGTTTTATATTAGAGGGACCCAAAGGGACAAATCGTAATAATAGAGGGACTAAATAGGGTATTTGACCTTTATTCAACAAGTTCCTATTATAACTTACCTTTAGTTTTCATTTTTAACGTCCATGTCTTGACAGGCACAACCAAAACAAAAGAGTTATTGAACAAGACTATTCCCCTCTTCGATGAACTATGACTAGTTATTGTAATCGCCAATGTATGCTACTTTTACGCATTTAGAAAGGAATAATTTCCTGTTTAGTCCCTCTATTTTTTGGAAAGTGCCCTTTTAGTCCCTCATCTTTGTTTTGTGATTTTTTGGTCCCTCTACTTTATAAAATGGGACTTATTAGACCGGAGGTAGACGACGTTCACTTACGCCGTTTCAGATGACTGGCGTGTCTGTCACGTGGCGTTGTGTTGATGTTCACGTGACCATCAGAATGCCACATGGCTTTTTAAAACATTAAACCATTAGAAAAGATTTAACAAATGAAAAGAAAATATTAAACAAACCCTCGAATTCAGATCATAACCGATTAAGATCCAAATTTTAGCCCCTCTCTCCCATTCATTCTCTCTTTGTGGCATTTTGATGGTCAGATGGACATCAACATAACGTTACGTGGCAGACACGTCAATCATCTGAAACGATTTAAGTGAGCGTCGTCTGTCTCCGAACTAATAAATCTCACTATATAAAATAGAAGGACCAAAAAGTCGCAAAAAAAAAGAGAGACTAAAAGGTTACTTTACGAAAAATAAAGGGATTAAAAAGAGAATTATTCTTTTTATAAATGTAGTTTTTAATATCTTCAATTGTATTCTTAATGATACTTTTAGATGTTTGGTCCTCATAAAATGTTTGCTTTTATTGGCAACCATCGTTGCCATGGTCGTTATGATTTGGAATTTTTATCATAGGTTTTTGCTTAATTATACTCTCTCCCACTCTATTTGAACTTGATTTTAACCAACCAAGATGTGTATATCTTTAATTAAAGATTTAGATGTTGCATAAATAATCTACAAGATTATGAGAATTTTCATTTGAATAACCTATTAATCAAGATGGTTAGCAATAGTACTCATGAGAAATCCTGCACAAATTATATATATATATATATATATATATATATATATATATATATTTTGACTTCTCACACTTTCTTGATTAAAATAAAAAAGATCTCACAAAAATATGGACTGAAATGACCTTATTTTCCACAAATAAACAGTAGAAGTGAAAAAGTTATCACTTTGCTATTTGGTTACCCGTATTTCAACTCACAATGTAAGTGAATTTACATGTAACTTTAATTACTGCATTTTGACTTACTTCGAGGGTTGTTTGGTTGCCCGTAATTTGAAATGCTGCATTTTCTTTTCCATTGTTTGGTTTGATGTAAATTGGGTGATACAGTCACCCTGTGAAGTAAGTGGTGAGATTACCCCCATAATCAAATGTTATTTTTATATTTAATAATTAATAGTACATCATGTTTAACTACTCAAATAACTGAAGTTGTATATAATTATATAATTATAAGTTGTATATAATTATCATAAAGTAGTTTTCACCCATCTGTAAACCGTGGTAGAGAATTCCATACTCATTGACAGAGAATTCCATCGGCTCAAATTTGGTTTCGAATTGTTGATCTTTAATTCAGCATCAAACATACATCGCCTCTCATCAATCCAACACCATAAGCAATACAAAAATCACATATATACGACCTAACTCCAATTCCATGTAATAATTGTAATTGATCATCACAAAGGAAAATGATCAAGAAATATCTCCTTAGAGTTCGCAAATGGACGTAATAAAACAAAAAGGGGATGCCAAATGGAAGAGGAGAAAGGGCGGAGATTTCCATTGCCTGATATGGACATTTCTGTTGGCCGCATCGTCCAAAGCCTGGTAGACATTCCGACCAGTACGAGCGCCAAACCTCTCGATATCATCCTCCGAGTACCCAAAGTCCCCGGACTTGGGATCATCCGGCTGGGCGAGTAGCTCCTAGTACTGTGCCACAATGTCCAGACTCCTGCTCGAGTTCCCCGCCATCCACCGGAGCACATCCCTTGCCGCACATCCAAACCAAAATTTCAATTAACCAAACCCCAAAAAAAACGCGAGAACGGGGTTTGGGTTTACCGGAGGAGAGGACACCGGGGACGAGGCGGAGGTTGGGCATGTCAGCGAGGATCGATTGGACGAGCCATGCCTTGCAAGAAGGAGAAGTTGAGGACGCTATGGTTTGGATCGGCGACAAGAAGAGATGCACGAGTGAGGAGACGATGAAGAAGACCAGAGAAAGTGATTTCATTCTCCCTCTCAATCCTTTGTTTGTTTTGCGAGGGAAGGGTGGACGGGGGCTGAGAGAAGAAAGCGATCGGCGGGCGGGGGCTGAGATGAGATCGGGCTAGAGGAGAGAGAGAGTAGTTAGGGTGAGTGTAAACAATATAAGTTTACTGCATTTCAACTCAAGGTCAATTTGGCCGTGAGTTGAAATGCAGTAAAATAGGGCAATCAAGTAAAACATTTCACATGTAAGTGGGTGTTTTACAGGTATCCAAACACCAAAAAGTAAGTTTCACATGTAAGTAGAATTACATCATGGCTACTTACGGGTAACCAAACAGCCCCTTAATGGAAAATGACACCAAAAATAAAACTTTCCTCCACTTCCAACCAAAAATGAAATTTTCACTATCTTTTACATTTCCAACATTTCCAACCACTTTCCAACAAGTAATTCATGCAAGCGTGCCCCCCTAATTCATGCAAGCGTGCCTTTTTGGAACGAAGTCCTTTTCCCAATCAAATTAGGGTGGTAACAGTAATAAATGGTTGAATCTCAAAGAAAAAACAATAGGAAAAAATTTACACACTTGTTAACACTATCAGCTAATGACGAAAAGAGAAGAAAATACAGAAACAACTATGAGAAGATGTAGAGATGCAGAGATGAAGAGTCCATACAAGGTCTTATGGGACACCCAGAGGCCGTATGCAGCAGCCAAGAAAAATATACGGCCTGTCTGGTCCCCGTATAGAGCGACCAGAAACCTATACGGGGTCGTATGCAACTCTGTATGCAACCCCGTATGAAATGCCCAGTTTTCGGATGAAGGACTATGCGGGCCATATGGACCCGTATACGGTCCGTATGGCGCACGGGTATAAAAGCGTCCTTGTTGCGGCTGAAGACCTAATTTTGAAATCATCTCAAATTTGGGGCTTTTGAAGAGGGCTTGGAGGGCTTGTAGAGAAGAGGAGACACTTGAGGAAGCATCAATCAAGAAGGGAGAAGATGGAGATCAACTTGAAAGCTCAAGGAGAGTGCATAGTGAGTTGTTTTTGTATTTCTTTTGGTGTTGCATCTTTGTATGAGTGTTGTTTCTTCTTGAGACAAGCTTGAGTCTTGTTTAAGCCTTGGAGGTACTCATATCTAGTGGATTCCCTGTTCCCCGCCCCCGTGGAGACGTAGGCAAGGTGCCGAACTCCACGTATATCTTGTGTTGTGGTGCGTGATTGGTTTCTCTATCTTTGCCCTAGTTCTGCATGTGTGTTTGGAGATGTACTTTGACAGGGTGTTCGAGCTTGGTTGTGTGCGTGATTCGGCTTCCGCCGAGGGTTGAATTGTAGGTTCTTTCCCCAATAACAACTCTAAAAGATGTTTGGTCCATCAACTTTACACTCAGTGAAATGTTATGAAATGATCCTAGAAAAACTTGAAACTAAAGAGAATAAATTTAAAAAGGATGTATGCATAGTATACAACAATGTCGAACAAGATGATCTTGTTTGCGTCTTGTAACAAGTCATGAGTAGCTGCCCATAACGAGATTTCTGCTCAAAATAGAGGACAAGAAATGAACCAAATGAGTTGATAAACCTTCTCACCCACCACATAAAACATGTAGAACTTCACAAACTTTGCCGTAGAAATAGTAAATTTGTATGTGATAAAAAAAACTTGGCCAAAAGAGGGAGACATGAGATGACTACTCATTCAAGCGAAATTACACCAGGAAGAACATATATGAAGTATACATTATTTTGGTAGGTATTACGAAAAAGAATAATCAGCTACAAATGTGGAGGAAGGCTGATGCATTTTTAAAACACAGATCAATTGTTGATAGATTGGTAGACTCCCTTTGATTCATCATATATCCATCTGTAAACAAAAGTTTCAGAAAAGTGTATTCAGTATGAAGACTGCAGAACAGATGAATGGAGAAATTACAATATGTGTACATCTAAGAAGCTAGGTAATTGTTAGTAGATTGAAAACAAACAAACAAACCGGCAGCTATCACCAGATAATTAAAATTCTTATTTTGCTTTGTCATTTATTAGAGACAAATTATATTCTAACTCCTTAATTGCAGCATATGCTTCCAAATAGTTTTCAATACTTCAACCAAAGTTGAAACACTGTTGACCTTGTGATTCTTCTAATGCTTGCATACAATTCTCTAAAAAAAAAAAATAATAAATAATACAAACTTTTATAGCTTAAAAGTTGAAGATTGCAAATGTAATATGTATCTGCTCTGATTCTGTTGAGTATGTGGAGTCAGATGGATGCCTTGATGACCTTGACTACATCGCTTGCGAGAGTCCGAGGGCGCGAGCGCCTTGGCGGGGTCAAGCAGGCAGTGCCCCTTGCGGGGTTTTCCAGGGGCAAAGCCCCTGGAAGCAAATTTTTATTTTTTTAGGCCCAAGCCTATGTGGGATTTATGTCTAGTTTTCCTGACTCTATAAATATCCCTGTATTTTATAAAACCCTAATTTTTGTGAAGCAAGAAATAAGAAACTCTACTGCGGCCGTGGACGTAGGTCAATATTGGACCAAACCACGTAAATCATAATTGTTCTGTGTGTGTGCGCTTCTTCTTCTTTGTCTTTCTATTGCTCATGTTTTTCGTTCAATCGTTACAGATTCTCCAAGTTCTAACCTTTACTCCAAATGCTTCTCACTCTACCCTGAATATAACCCATCATGTCCTCCAGTGCCCTAAGATGATATGCATATAAAATTTACTTCTGTATACAACAGGTTCTGTTCCTGCTACCACTAATTTCTCATTCTTGACTTCTGATTATTAAAGCAAATGGACTGTCATAACAAACTCCCACATATGTGCAGGATTAACTGTCTGTTCACTTGAAATTGAAAAACATGGTGAAGATGATGGATAATTAGTTAATTTTTGTGTGTTTTCACCAAAAAGGGAGTTAGATTATTACTGGCAAACATACCCTATAGCACAAAATAAAACACAACAAAAACTGAAAATTTGAACAGACATGATAGAATTAACCACAAAATATTAAACTCTATGCGAAGCAGTAAATACTTGCAGAAAAAAAATTGGATGCGAATAATTCTCTTTATCTTGCAAATTGTTGTTCTTGTTGTATTCTTAAAATTTGAAGCGTACACTTGCAACCAGGGTACAGTAGAAAGAAAGTTGAACAAATAATTATTGGAGAAGAAATTTTCATGTGAGGCAGAAAAATGGTACATAAGTCATGAATGGTACATGAAAAACCTTAAAAGAAGAGGAAATTAACCCTGAATATCATGTTCCCCTTGTAGTGAATGAGCAGCCACATAGAACTCTTTTGCCCAATTATTTTTAAACCCTCAAGTTTAAACCCAACGTCTTATTGGGGCTCATGTTTATTTGAGCCTAGCTAGCCAGGTGACTGTAGATATATAGAATATTCATCCCCACCCAAGCACATCTGTAGGTCATGGACAAGGAGCTGACTGACCTATATATGTGGGTCAAGCATGCATAACTGGAATAAAAAAGGTTGGGTTTCCCTCTCACCTTGTTAGGAATGCGCGCACACCAAGAACCTGTGTAAGTTCTGTCTGGTTGTCCGCATGTTGTATCTTTGTTATAACTTTTGTATTTGCGAACTTCTTTGTCGGTACATAACTTGAGAAGTACCAGGTTCTGGCTTGCTCCTTGGGTATGTCTTGTTGGTCTCATACCATATTTGTGTGGTTAATTGTAACTCTATTTTTCCTCTTCAAGGAATCACACAAGCTCTCACATACACACTCACACAATCAAGATAAAACATACAAGAAGAGAGGAGACAAAGAAGTTTGGTAACCTAGTTCAGCTAACCAAGCCTACGTCTGGGGGGCCAAGCCCGGAGAAGACAATCCACTAAAGGTGTAGGGAAGACATGAGTACAAGAATCTCACTCACTCTCTCACTCTATCATAAGCACCTTGACTTCTTGATTGACAATGACCACTATCACCCTTCTCCGGAGGGACTACTCTAGTGGGCTCACTTCAATCCACCGAGTCCTCGGTCTTATATAGACACCTCCCTGTCTTCACGCCATCACAGCACCCGCCTCCACCTTTAGGATTTCCTAAATCTCCGCGGCTACTAAATTGGACTCCTTCCAATTCTGACTGTTGTAACTTAGTTGTAACAAAAGTTGCAACATGGCCCGGCATGCGAACTTGACGGCCTTTCTGACATCCATTGCACCTCTTGACTTGGCGCACCTCCAACCCTCACGGTTGAGTCCGAGTCTACTACGTTAGATCCTCCCCGATCCGGCGACATGCAACTAGCCGATCCACCTCCTACATGCATGTACTCGCCTTCATGGCCTCCATCATAGCGCGTGCACCCATCAACCTTCATCTTCATGCAAGGTTGAGTACATAAGATTAGCTCCTCCAATCTCTTTCCAAGTTTGGTCACAACTTGGCCTATCATCTCCATTTGTCTCCACCATATTTGTTCTTCAATCATCCAAATATGGTCTTACAGATTTGGCTAGCATCAATCACCTCATCACATATTAGTTGCCAAATCTTCCTTCCATTCTTGCCTTCAATCGGCTCTCATCAATCCTCTTCCTTGCTAATGTAGTTTGCTTGCGTACTATCTTCAAATCAGCTCTCAATCATTTTGCATGCAATCATTTGCGTGATAAATCGATCAATCAAATGAAGGGATGATGTGTTCTTCCAAGAATGGAGTCTCCAAGCCATGTTGTAGTCAATTCACATCTTGGGTTGCACCGGAAGCTTGCTAGTTGATTCGCTCCTCTTATGATGATGGTTGCACCCGGATTAAGTATGACTTGGATTTATGTCAAATACTTGCCAATACCAGTGCCTCTGCACTAACAACCTGGAGCTTCAAGAGTTCTCATCCTTGTTTCTGAAGGGTGGCAGTCAACTGCGGCAGCTAGTCCTTGGTCACTTTGGTTGCATGATCTTCTAGCTAGCTCCTCTTTAGCTCACTGTACTTCCCCAGCTTATGAACACCTTAAACTCCTCTTAACCTCTCATCTCTTTGCTGTCATGTTGAGATGATGAGAAGAAGGAGAGTGTACCACGTTAACCAACCATGCACACAAACTGACTTCCATCAGTAGATTGACTATGCTGAATTGTCTCCCATTATGAATACAAGTCTTTAATTAAAAGCTGTGAACTTATGTAATAAGTGTGTCTTTCTTAACCATTAAGTTAAGGTTAAAGTGAGTTCATCTAAACGTTGACCAATCATAGGATTTATCTCCATGTGATGCCACCCCGTTTAAACAAACCCTCTCTTTAAATATACATCTCATGATTGTCACAAGACTAACTTGTAGGGTTTTCCAGGTCATCACATTAATTATGGAATTTTAATTACATGTCCAGGCTAACATTGAAGGGTTTGCGTTCTTTTGCACTTTAATTAGCCCAATCGGCATACTTAACTTACATGCAAATCCTTAGCTTTTAAATAAAATAATCACATAGAATTCTATAGAAGCTCCACGAACCACCAGAAAGATGCGATCTTACTAATATTATAATAATTTTATAATATTGAATCATTATAATGTCATGAAGGACGTGTGTGCTACAATACCATGGGCCGATATTTACCGTGGGTACTAAGCTATTGTTTTGTGGGTTCTAAGTTGTAATGTATAGGTTTTTTTAGGTCTGATAAGATTACAGTAAAATGGTGGCATTATTGTTCACGTGGAACCCAAAACACAAATATTAGATCCCGAAAACACTATCCTAAGTCTCATACGGTCTTATACCGTGTGAACAGTACACACGGTATGTTAGAATCACCGGCACTAAACCTTTTTTAATTAAAAAAAAACAATTCAATTTAATCCTTGAGATTTAGGATAATTACACTAAAATCCATTATTATTTTTATTATTATTTTTAAATATTCTTAATTCTTATAATTAACTATTTAATCCTATTTCCAACTAATTAAGTATTTTAATCCTATTCATTAGTGAAATTATCTTTTTACCCTTATTAATTGAGTTTTTTTTTTTAAGATTTCGGAAAAATTTGGTCATTACAACTAAGGCTTGTACTTCAACAGGAAGGGTGAGGTTGAAGGAGGAGCCCTAGGTTCTGGAGGTGAATTAGGATCTCTAAAATTTAAGGGAACTATCTCCTTTACCTTAGTAAAGAACAAGCTCGAAGAAGACGAGAAACGGAGAAAGCACAGTTGTGCAATTGTTCGGTGTGAGAAGAATATGAAGTGAGAAGACAAGGAACAAAATTCTTCTCTTTTGAACCTTCGAAAGCAATCCTCTCACGTACGAATCGAATTCGACGACCAGGATCAACTATCAAAATGACACTTCCACGGATATACAGGACACGTGGCCCACGAAGATCGTGCCCATCTAATGCCAGCCAGTCTACACCATACCTTTTCAGATGAAGCATCTCAAGAAGTGTGACATGAGACGGGAGTGTGCCTAACAATAAATGCAACACAAAATCTGAGACAAACAATTACCTTAGACCTGAGAAATTAAAGGCAAGTTGAATTAGCGCTGGACATGGATGAGAGGTAGGCCATCAGCCAAGTCAAAACAGAAAGAGCTAGTTTAGAGAAGAAATTAATAATTGAAAGTTTGTCTTCACCAACTGCTTTTGTTTGTGTGGCCCGATTAAATGCATATACTATATTAGTTATAAGCTACTAACGATCCTCATCAACATTAATTAATTAATTAATTGTGATCCATGAGCACTTAAAATATATGAAGATGAGCTGTTAGCAAAGTCAAATTAGTTAGGAGCTTAATTATAATAATAAGCACGATCCTCCCAGTACCTTAAAATATATGGCCAAAGTCATATATACTTTATGGAAAAAAAAACACCCGAATGAGTAAAAGTGGGACATTTCTCTACTTATACCCTCCACTTTCCCCCAATTGAATGTTTCAAAATTATAACCCCCTAAAGTTTAACTATCAATATAAGTGAATTTATCTTCAAACAAAAATTTAATAAATAAAACTCCTGACAATGAAATGTGTAAAAAGCACAAGCATCAATGCCCAATAAATGCCAATCATGTTAGACAGATCATCTTAGCCACCCCAATTGGCTCCAAATAATGCATATTATATATTGAGTATATAAGTAAGAGAACTGGTGGGTGCTTGGGATATCAATCACCACTTTTGGGTAGCATTGAGAGGGAAGAGAGAGAAGAGAGATGGCTGAGAGCATTGTTTCCTTGGCTGTTACAAAGCTGGGTGCTCTAATAGCACAAGAAATCGTTTACCTCCGGGAGGTGGGTGATCAGCTACATTCCCTTCGTGACGAGCTCCAATGGATGCAAGCCTTCCTCAAGGACGCTGATGACAGTATCAAAGGAGGCAATGAGCGAGCTAAGCTTTGGGTGAATCAGGTACGAGATGTTGCCTATGATGCCCAGGACATCATTGACACCTATATCTACAAGATCCATCAACAACGAAGGCGACCAATTGGGCACTTGTCTAGTACTCTCACAAAGTGCATTACTTGTACCAGCCAATTAACAATCCTCCATGAGCTTGGCAATCAGATCGCCAATGTGAAGAAAAGGGCTGAGGAGATATCAGCAAACAAATCCAAATATGGTATTGAGAGCGTTGGGGGAACTTCTTCCAACATAAGCATTATTACAACAACAATGTCTTTCAACCGAAAGCAATACCAGCTTGATGTGGAGGAAGCCGTTGTTGTTGGATTTGATAAGCATGTGAAAACTTTGGTGAAACTACTGATCACCGCAGAGAACCAAGGTTCACATGATCAAAGGCGTGCTGTTATATCCATCGTTGGCATGGGAGGCTTAGGCAAATCCACTCTGGCCAAGAAAGTTTGCTCTAATCCTGATGTCAAGCCGCACTTTACTTGTCAAGCCTTGGTCTATGTCTCTCAAGTGTTTAGAGCTCGAGAAATATTGGAAAGGATTGCCAAATGTGCCATGGCTATGTCGGAAGAGAAGATGAAGGAGCTAAGCCAAGAGAAGTTGAAGGAGAAGATTTGTGAGTACTTGAAGGGGAAGAGATACTTGTTTGTCCTTGATGATGTATGGACCAGAGATGCTTGGGATGTGATCAAGGATGTGCTGCCGGAGGAGATGAATGGAAGCCGGGTTTTGCTCACCACTCGAAACGTAGAAGTGGGAGTGCATGCAGATAGACAAAGCCCTCTCTTTAAACTCCAAAATCTGGGAGAAGATGAGAGTTGGGACTTGTTCTGCAAGAAGGCAATACATCCAACAAACTCTAACTGCCCTTCATATTTGGAGTCCATAGGAAAAGAGATGGTGGCCAAATGTGGGGGTTTGCCTCTCGCCATCGTTGTATTGGGAGGTCTGGTGTCGAGGAAGGAGCAGACTGTAGAGGAATGGCGGAAGGTTCTCAAGAGTCTCAAATGGCAACTGCAAGAAGGTGAAGACCGGATCACCCCAATATTGGATCTCAGTTACCATCATCTCCCTTACTATTTGAAGCCATGCTTTCTCTACTTTGCGGTCTACCCTGAGGACTTATTCATTTCTGCCGACTCTATAATACGACTGTGGATAGCCGAGGGGTTTGTACAACCCAGAGATGAAGAAACATTAGAGGAAGTTGCAGAAGATTATTTGCAAGAGTTGGTGCAAAGGAGCTTGATTAAAGTGGTGGAGAAAAATTCCATTGGTGGTTGGGTGTTTTACCAGATCCATGATCTTATTCTTGACCTTTCCATCTCTCAAGCAAAAGTTGAGAACTTCCTCCATGTTCCTAAGAATAGTGAGGAGGAGAATATTTTGCATAAAACTCGCAGACTTGCTCTCAATGGCCAAGAAATGAGCAGTTATATTGCTGCTAGAAAATATTCTACAAATTCCCCGACTTCTTCAAACATGCGCACTATAATTTGCACGGATATGGAGGTGAGGACCTCGGAAATGGTGGGATTTCTCCATATCATGAAGCTGCTCAGAGTCTTAAATCTCAGAGGAACAGGAATCAAAAAGTTGCCTAGTGACATAGGGAAGCTGATTCATTTAAGGTACTTGGGACTGAACAGGACAGAAATAAAAACACTTCCATCATCAATTGCAGAACTCACCAATCTGCAAACCCTCATTATGCCGAAAAATGAAAATAATGTACTCCCTTGTGGAATATGGAAGATGGGGAGTAACATAAGGCATTTGTTGGGCCATATGATTTCAATCAAGGGAGCACCATCAGTTGATCAGAGCTTGCCGAATCTCCAGACTCTTTCATCTGTTGAGGTTGGCCCATGGCTGCTGAGTGGATTGGAGAAGATGACCAGCCTGAGAAAACTGAGCCTGTTAGATGTTACTGACACTTATGCAGAGCCATTGTTAGATTGTCTTGGTAAACTAGACAATCTCAATCATTTGTCGTGGTCAGCGTCATTAGGTAATATAGTACCAAGCTCGTTACTCTCCACCTCCCAATCCCCTCACAGGAGGCATCTTCAACTTCAAGAAGTGAGTTTGTTTGGTCGAATTGAAAGATTGCCAGAAAGTAACCACATGAATGCCTGTATCACCAGACTAACCTTAAGAGAATCAAGGCTTGAGGAAGATCCCTTGGTGACATTAGGGAAGCTTGGTAACCTTCAGTTTCTTAGATTACATTTTACTGCTTTTGTTGGGGAGGAGATGGTTTGCTTGGAGAGAGGGTTCCCACAGTTGAAGCTGTTAGTATTGGATGGATTGCATTCATTAAAGAGGTGGAACATAGAGGATCAAGCCATGCCCAAGCTCAGACATATGTTTCTCCGTGATTGTTATAAACTGGTGATGCTTCCTGACGGTCTTGAGAGGATAACTAGTTTACAAGAGCTGACAGTGAGCTTCATGCCTCCTTGGTTCATGCAAAGGTTAAGAGTGGATGAGGGTGAAGACTGGGGAAAAATCCGACACATTCCTTCTGTCACAATATAGTGAATGGTTTGTTCATTGAATTGTTGGTTCACATTGTCATTAATTTTCATAGAATTATAGTGGAACATGTAATAACAAGTCCAAGAAATGTATCAATAACTTCAATTCATTCAGCTTTTTTATTTCCTGTTAAAGTTGAAGTTAAATATATTCCCCTCTTCAAATCCTATTAGTATTGTTGATGGATTAGCGCTAGAGATGATGAGTGGCCAGCCATCAGCCAAGTCAAAACAGAGAGTCTAGAGAATAATTTTAAGAATTCAAAGTTTCTCTTCATCAGCTGCTTTGCTTTGCTTTGCTTTGCTTTGCTTTGCAAGACCCTTGAGTCGAGCGGCAATAGGTTCCCGTGCCTCGCACCCCGTCGCGGGTTCGAGGTCTCGGTGGGGGTTTCCTGAGGCGTTCCTCACGCACGTGGTGGGCCAGCCCATTGAGGCAATTATCCCCCCGTTGCTTCTGGGGTTCGATCCCGGGCCTCTCCGTCCTTTGATTGATCTTAGTAGGTGCTCACTTGACCACCCGCTCTTATCGTCAAAAAAAAATAAATTAAATGCATATACTATGTTAGTTATAAGCTACTAACAACTCTCATCAACATTAATTAATTAATTGTGAAATGTGAGCGCTTCATATATATGAAGATGAGCTGTTAGCAAATCCAAATTAATTAGGAGCTTAATTATCCTAATAAGCACAATCCTCACACCTTAATTATCATAATAAAGTCGCCTCATTGAAGAGTAGTCACTTGAATAAACAAACTTGAGTGGGAGTAAATTACATAGGGGAAATCTTGGAGAAGGAGAAGATTATATAGATTTAATCCCACTTACCAAGTTGATGAACATTGCATGCCTTCTACATAAGTTAGTGGCTAAAATTAAATCTGCTTAATTCAACAAGGATCAAGATTCCCTACTTGGAATCTGAGTGATTTCACAAGTTGGAACTTTGAAAACCTTGTGGAACATCGTGGAAAAAAAAGGAAAGCTAATAGAGTTTTCTTCTTTACTCCTCAATATTCTTAAAAATAATCTAATTATAAGCCATATCTTAAAATGTAAATATAATACTAGAATTCCTTATAAGATTAGTAATTTAACTAGAGCAAATCTCTGTTTTTTTACACACAAATGTTAGATAAATATGTCAACAACTACATCCCTATAGCATCAATTACTTTTATTTTATTTTATATAGGGCAAATTATCTAAATAGTCACACAACTATTTGAACAATCCTATTTGAATCACCAAACTATAAAAAATTTCACTTGAGTACCCCAACTTTAGAATTACGTTCAATTGAGACACTCACGTTCAATTAGGGTGTTAGGTTTTGTTAATTAGGGTTTTGTAAAGTAAGTAATAGTTGTATTATTTATTATGTTGTTTAGAATTATATTGATCCAACCCACTGTAGTATTTTTAAAAAAAAATAATAACATAATTAATGAATTAACAAATAACCTAATTAATGCTAATTACAATCAAATAACATACAATTAAAGGTTAATTTTTTTAACAAATAACATGATTATATCTAAACAACATAAAAAATAATACAACTAAAAATTACTTACTTTACAAAACTATAATTAACAAAACCTAACACCCTAATTGAAAGTGGGTGACCCAATTGAATGTAATTTTAAAGTTGGGATACCCAATTGAAATTATATAGTTTGATGGCTCAAATAGGAATTTTAAAGTTGGTATCAAATTTTGTCTTTTATAGGCAGCGTTATGTTGTTTCAGAAAGTCCTGCACTAGGTACGATTTCCTCCTTTTTTCTAATCCTCTGACATTCCATGATATGATTTTCATGGGGAATGTGTACTTCGGCCTGACTATGAGCGGCTTGACTCTTAGCCTTTCCCTAGTCTTGGTTGTCCTATAGGCAGAGCCTTCCTTCTTCCTTTCACCGTTGTTGTTTGTTGTTTCGTACCCCCATGACTGTAATGCCAATTTTTTTTTGTTGCGATATCTTCCTGTGGTTTCTCAATTGCTATGTGTCCCTTAGTGAGAGCCCATGCCTTGTCTAATATGGGGGTCCATGCTAGTGCTCCACTCTCAGTTTCCATCTTAAATTACCTTCAATGCATCCGTGATACGGCGAGCATCCATTACTCCCTCTTGAACCTCTGTAGCCTCCATAATGGTAAATCGTCGTATTTCCTCTTTGTCTTTTAATATATCTCTATCAAGCGAAAGCGAGGTGTGGTGTATTTCATCGTTTTCCAGGCCCTCTAGTAAGGCCTCCATTGACAAGTGTGGGAAACGATGTTACAGTGGCTAGGTGTGCTTGAGCTTCCCTCCATTCCATTCGTTGGACTTCGATAATGCTTTTGTAGCTTTCACCCTTCGCTCTTATTCCATGAATTGCCTTAGAGGTGGCCTCGATCGGCAATTGGCTCCCCGGTGGCTCACCAGCCTAAGTTGCAGCAAGTGACCTCCTGCCAGCCTTCTGAGGCCTTGTGTCCCCTTTGCAGGCACTACCCGCAAATGCGAATGAGTGAGAAGGATCACCGGCCTTGTAATGGCCGGTGGTTATGGTTGATATTCTTGTTCGACACACTCAATTTTGATTGTTATACCTGCATATGTTTCACATTCCCTTGTTCACTATGTTATCCTCCAATAATAACTTGGAGCTAATTAGGTCTTTCTATTGATAATATGTCGGCAAGAATATCAGCTTTCCGTAACAATACTGAAGGAACACACACAGTCAGATTCAAGTTCAATAATGCGAAAGTGCAAAAGAACACCTAACAAATGATAGACAAAGGAGATCATGGATGATGTGTTAATCTTCTGCCTTGCAGATATGACGAAAGTCAAGTTGAAGGTTGACAAATCTTTCATCTGGCAAGTGTTTGTGCAGGCACCGAACACCATCAACAACAAATTCGCCTATGTGTATACATGGATGGAAATAACGTAGAGAATTACATGCATAATAATATTAAGCAGAAATATCATAAAATCAAGAAAATCATGGATCTTAATGGCACCTGTTGGAATGATGGACCGAAGATGTTAATACTTGAAGATGAGACTTTTCACACCTATCTTAAGGTATATGAATTATATTTGTTCATTTATTCAACAAGTTCCTATTATAACTTACCGTTAGTTTTCATTTTGCAACGTCCATGTCTTGACAGGCACAACCAAAACAAAAGAGTTATTGAACAAGACTATTCCCCTCTTCGATGAGCTATGACCGGTTATTGTAATCTCCAATGTATGCTACTTTTATGCATTTAGAAATATAGTTTTTAATATCTTCAATTGTATTCTTAATCTTAATGATACTTAGATGTTTGGTCCTCATAAAATGTTTGCTTTTATTGGCAACCAGTCATTACCATGGTCGTTATGATTTGGGATTTTTATCATAGGTTTTTGCTTAATTATACTCTCTCCCACTCTATTTGAACTTGATTTTAACCCGCCAAGATGTGTATATCTTTAATTAAAGATTTAGATGTTGCATAAATAGTCTACAAGATTATGAGAATTTTCATTTGAATAACCTATTAATGAAGATGGTTAGCAATGGTACTCATGAGAAATCCTGCACTTTCTTTTTTTTTTTTTTTTGACTTCTCACACTTTCTTGATAAAAAAAAGAGCTCACAAAAATATGGACTGAAATGACCTCATTTTCCACAAATAAACAGCAGAAGTGCAAAAAGTTATCACTTTGATGATACCTCACTTTAATGGAAAATGACACCAAAAATAAAGCTTTCCTCCACTTCCAACCAGAAATGAAATTTTCACTATCTTTTACATTTCCAACCACTTTCCAACAAGTAAAACCCCCCTAATTCATGCAAGCGTGCCTTTTTGGAACGAAGTCCTTTCCCCAATCAAATTAGGGTGGTAACAATAAATGGTTGAATCTCATAAGAAAAAACAATAGGAAAAATTTACACACTTGTTAACACTATCAGCTACCGACGAAAAAGAGAAGAAAATACAGAAACAACTCTAAATGATGTTTGATCCATCAACTTTACACTCAGTGAAATGTTATGAAATAATCCTAGAAAAACTTGAAACTATAAGAGAATAAATTTGAAAAGGATGTATGCATAGTATACAACAATGTCGAACAAGATGATCTTGTTCGCGTCTTGTAACAAGTCATGAGTAGCTGCCCATGACGAGATTTCTGCTCAAAATGGAGGAGAAGAAATGAACCAAATGAGTTGATAAACCTTCTCACCCACCACATAAAACATGTAGAACTTCACAAACTTTGCTGTAGAAATAGTAAATTTGTATGTGTTAAAAAACTTGGCCAAAAGAGGGAGACATGAGATGACTCATTCAAGCGAAATTACACCAGGAAGAACATATATGAAGTATACCTCATTTTGGTAGGCATTAGGAAAAAGAATAATCAGCTACAAATGTGGAGGAAGGCTGATGCATTTTTAAAACACAGATCAACTGTTGATAGATTGGAAGACTCCCTTTGATTCATCATATATATCCATCTGTAAACAAAAATTTCAGAAAGAGTATCAAGTATGAAGACTGCAGAACAGGTGAATGGAGAAATTACAATATGTGTACATCTAAGAAGCTAGGTAATTGTTGGTAGATTGAAAACAAACAAACAAACCGGCAGCTATCACCAGATAATTATAATTCTTATTTTGCTTTGTCATTTATTAGAGACAAATTATATTCAAACTCCTTAATTGCAGCATATGCTTCCAAATAGTTTTCAACACTTCAACCAAAGTTGAACCACTGTTGACCTTGTGATTCTTCTAATGCTTACATACAATTCTCTAAAAAAACAAAAATAATAAATAATAGAAACTTTTATAGCTTAAAAGTTGAAGATTTACAAGCGTAATATGTATCTGCTCCGATTCTCCAAGATCTAACCTTTACTCCAAATGCTTCTCACTCTACCCTGAATATAACCCATCATGTCCTCCAGTGCCCTAAGATGATATGCATATAAAATTTACTTTTGTACACAACAGGTTCTGTTCCTGCTAACACTAATTTCTCATTCTTGACTTCTGATTATTAAAGCAAACGGAATGTCATAAAAAACTCCCACATATGTGCAGGATTAACTGTCTGAGCACTTGAAATTGAAAAACATGGTGAAGATGATGGATAATTAGTTAAATTTTATGTGTTTTCACCGAAAAGGGAGTTAGATTATTAGTGGCAAACATACCCTGTAGCACAAAATAAAGCACAATAAAAACTGAAAATTTGAACTAAGACATGATAGAATTAACCACAAAATATTAAAACTCTATGCGAAGCAGTAAGTGAAGGGTAAGTACTTGCAGAAAAAAATTGGATGCGAATAATTCTCTTTATCTTGCAAATTGTTGCTCTTGTTGTACTCTTCCTTAAACTTGTGAACAGGTAGAACTTCACAAGTACCATGAATTTCCCTGACCATTATAGTGTCTACCTTATTTGAAGCATACACCTGCAACCAGGGTACAGTAGAAAGAAAGTTGAACAAATAATTATTGGAGAAGAAATTTTCATGTGAGGCAGAAAAATGGTACATAAGTCGTGAATGGTAAATGAAAAACCTTAAAGAAGAGGGCATCAAAAGAGTAATTGGGAAGTACTGATATTAATTTGAAAACGAATGGAATGAAAACTAAAAGGGTTACTTGCTCATTTGAGCAATTTAGTAATATCAATGAATATTGTGATGCATTTATTTCCTAGAAAAAAATGGTGAGGCCTTGAAAGTGAAGCTTGAAACAGAATGGCAAGGTAAAGAGTAGAGTTCTTTCTTAGCGAGTCCAGGCTGACCGGCTGGCTCTTTCAGTCAAAAAAAAAAAAAAAGAGTAGAGTTCTTTGCTAAAAGAGAATATCTTTGGCCAAGAACAATTCCCCCTTATTTGTTAGAGGAATCAGGTACAACAATCTTATTTGAGCAGCAAAGATATACTGGCATAGTGCAGATCCCATTCATGATTAGCAACTAGCTATACTTTTAACTCTTTTGACCATGGTATAACATGCAGATCCTTCATTAGACCATAATGTGTGAAATGAACTAATATATATATATATATATATATATATATATATATATATATATATATATATATTCTTGATATAGTCAGGTTGGCCGCATTACTATGGAAGTAAGGTCGCCTCATTTTGAGACATTTGGAGAGTATTTTTTACAAATCCAACCATATGGATGGAAAGAACATCGAAAAATAAGATAACATGTCAATTTTCATACAATTTGATGAGATGACAAGTATTCAATTTAAAGGGTGAAATTTTATAGAAATCTTATGGGTTCAGAATTTCACCCTTTAAGATGAATGATCATTACCTTCCCAAATTGTATGAAAATCGACATGTTATCTTATTTTTCAATGTTCTTTCCATCCATACAGTTGGATTTGGAAAAAATACTCTCCAAATGCCTCAAAATGGGCGACCGTAAATGAATAGTGATAAGGCCGGCCGGACTGTATCATGACTCTCTCTCTATATATATATATATACATATATATATAGGAGTGATAGAATCAGGCCAGCCGCAAGTGTGGTCACCTAATTCTATCGCCCATATATATTATAATATATATAATTATATATATATTATATTTTATATATACTACATCCATATATATCTATTTATGTATATTTTTATATATAATTATGATACATATATATATATATATATGTAATTATTATATATGAGGCTAGATAAGAGGCGATCGGCCGGATCACTGTGCAGATCCGGCCGTCTCCCATTTCGGCCCTTGGAGCATATTTGAAGGATTTCCAATAGTATAGATGGGAAGATCATTTAAAAATAAAATTTAGCTAAGCACTATCAATTTTAAATACAAATTTGGTGGCCGTTTGGTCATAAAACTAATGGTTGAAATTCTGAATTGTTAAAATTTTTATAAAATAAGAACCATTAAGTGGGAGGACCAAACAGTCACTAAATTGTATGAAAATTGACAGACTAGCTTATTTTTTGATGATCTTCCCATCCATACGATTGAAAATCCTTCAAACATTTCCGAGTCGAATGAGCGGATCTGATGCGGTGATCCTCGCCAATCACTCTCTTATCACCTATTATATATATAGATATATATATATATATATATATATGTATTCTGATGATAAGATAATATAATAATTACATATATATATATAATAATTATATAAAATATATACATAAATAGATATATATGGATATAGTATATATAAAATATTATATATATATATATATATATATATATATATATATATATATATATATTATAATACATACGGGCAATAGAATCAGCGACGCTTGCATAAACTGATTCTATCACTCTCCTATATATATATATATATATATATATATATATATATATATATATAGCAGTGATTGAGTCAAGCCGGCCGCAAGTGCGACCGCCTGACTCTATCATTGTTTTTATATATCATATATATATATATATAATATATCTATATATTATCTAAAATATATAGATAAATCTATGTATATGTGTTGATCCAAAATCAGGTAGAAACCCTAATTCCAGTCAACAATTGAATTTGTTTGTGTGATTTGGGGAAGAACATTAGCTAGAGATCAAGAGCGAACTAAACCAAAAGAGAGAACACCAAATTTAACACGGAAAACCCCCAAAATTGGGGTAAAAACCACGGATCTCCTTTGAAGAGGAGAAAAATCCACTAGATGAATCAGGTTACAAGAGAAAAAAAAAAAAAAAAGCTTGAAGAACATTCATGGCGAAGAGGAGAGGAGCCAGATCACATAGAGGCAGGGCTTCGCCATCGAATCAGAAGTTCGGGAATGACTAGAAGAGCTCCTCTATTTATAGGCGCTAGATTTGGAATGGTAGATTGGGAACCAAGCCTCTTTTATTTAACTACGTGTTCGCCAGCTGAAAGCCAACTCATCAGCCTGCTCAGGTCCAGCTCATCTTTCTTCTTGATGCTTCTAGATGGCAGGGTAGCAACAACTCATCCTTTAACCGTCAATCCTTCTAGAAGGTTCAAGAAGCTCTCGAGGAATCAGATGAGATCGCGCCCTATTGCTTGAGTAACTGCAATAGATATTTCCAAGCAAGAGCGCTTCGGTGGGAGGAGCAAGGCTTTAAGTATATGGAGACTTGCATTGTACTACAGGGGGAACTCTTTGGGAAGGTTGAATAGGGAATGGCTCAGATTGTTGGGGACATATTGCCGATGTGAGCTACTCGAATTCGTCTAGGGTGAAATAAGATTTAGGGACGTTTTGAGATGCCTCCAAGTGGGTAAACAACAAGGCGACACGTGTCCCCTCAATCTCAACCTTATCATCAGTCCCTCCCTCAAGTATGCTTGTGTTGAGTCTAAGTGATGAACGAATAATTTTCGAGAATCGGTTAGCTTAAAAAGCTAAACATATGAGGAATTTATTGATATGTTCGGAATTTTCTTTGGTATCAAGCCGAGTAGGAGATGTTAGTACTTTTTTGTGCATTATTTCGAGTGAACCCTGAGTCGTTTCCTAGATTTTTGCAATATTTTCCTAATAAATGATTCTTAAGTCTTGTAAGCATAAGCACGAGTTTGAAACAATAACGGCGATTGATGCAAGGTGCCATTTAGTCTCCTTGCACGATTCTAGGGTCGTTTTTGAAAAAGCGTAACACTATGAAGTAGGGTAATAATGGGCTTTCGCCTTGATCAGCGTGGCGGGGAATCTACGCGGTTTCTTCGGTGTTCCTACCCCGACCGTAGGATGAGTGATGGCGGATGTTTGGCTAGGATGCGTGTACCATCTCGGGGAGTTAATCACGGCCGTCGAAAAAGCATCAAATTATTCTAAAATCCACGCCAAGGGTTTTTCCATTGTTCCACTTCTTAACTTCCTTCACCTCTTCTTCGTTACGCTCGGTGGTGTTTAGGGTTTTCAGTTCTTTTTCTTCGGCGCGTGTTGATCCCAGAGGTTTTCCTCCACTGAGGTATGGCATCCACATCTTTTGTTGTACCTTCTCCAGTTAGGGAGGGTCCTAAACCGTTAGAAAACAAGCGTTATGTTGAATGCTTTCCCAATGTTCTTAAGGCCATGGAAATTGAGGTTTTAGTCAAACATTATAGGATTGGCGTTCCCAGTTCGTCGTAAGGTTAGGGTCCCTTACATTTTTCGATCAAAGGGCTAACAACGGTAGGGAATATAAAATCGCTATTTATGTTGATGTAGTGTTAAGGGGCTTAGACTTCCTTTTTCCCAGTTTCCTTGATATTTTGAATCATTCAATGTATACCCATCGTATGATTGACTCTGAATTCTTGGAGGGACCTTGTGTGGCTTTATGATAGTGTTTCTCCATTATGGAATTAAACCAGTATGCTTCAAATTGAAACTTTCTTTAGTTTGAGTAAAAGAATCAAATACCAGTTGGTATTTTTGATTACGGTCTTAGGCCTAAGAGGCAATTCCTCGGTTAGGTCCCATCTTACATCAAGGCTGGAAGAAGAATTCTTCTTTGTCTCTAGAAAAGAAGGGTTAGTAGTCTTGTGAGTAGGGTTCCCTCGGATACAAGTATGAGTAGGAGGAAACTTTGCTAAGGGAAGAAGTTACACTGCTAGAAGCTGCGTAGGTGTTCTAATATTCTGTTGACATTTATTTGTCGGTGAATACTTCAACGCTAAAGAGTCTATACATAGTAATTGAGTAGGATTTGCCTTGGTTTCTTCTATATTTGCTATAAAGTATCTCCCTCGACTAATAGTACACTTTTCTTACGTGGCTAGCGGGTGAAAGCGATGTCTCTCACGAGTATCTTTGCTAAGATTCTTTTTAGCAAGGGTTAAGGCTTTTATTTGAGAAGGAGAGGACTGGCCCATTTTAAAAGAAAAAAGATCCGGCTTGGGAGGCAGGGAATCAAATCAGCCCAGCTTTTGGGGATCTTTGAAGGTCCCGAGTAAAGGCAACAAATACCAAGGAGATGGTTCACGAGAATCTGCCGATGCAAGGTGAGTGTGTGCTCGGGGCATAAGTGGTAGAAGGGAACACCTTTCGAAAAGTGAGCAAAAATAAGAAGGCGATCTCTAGAAAGATAAGTTGTCCGGAGAACATGGAAAGGACACTTATCGTTTCTCCCATCTCGACTTCAGTTTCCGTTGAGGAAAATTTGGGAACGAGTATATAGAAGCGGTCTGGCTGAGTGGGGCCTTGAGAAATTTGTCACGGTTGGGTGAGATGCCGAGTTTCCATCCTCCTATGACACCTGTTGTTCATGATACCAAGGAAGAATCTTCTGGGTTCATCCCGGATGTGATGGATATGCGTGTGGCTAAGGAGGAGCTCGATGATTATATTCAAATCATTGACGTTACTGAGGGTCCTGCTATGGAACCTTCAATTGTATTTGAGCCGGTACATCTCTCGAAGTTCACGAAATGATTGACCCAACCACGGTCCCAGCGAAGCGAGTTGCGGATTCTGGGGCCCGAAAGGGCTGACCATTTCAACCTCCTCCGTGACCGGAGCGTGGCCCAATCGAGTTCACGAGTCTTTGAGGGTTGATCCTTTCGAAGGAGTCCTGGTTAGAGATCCTGCAACTACTTCCACTATTATAACGTCAATCATGCCCGAGGAGGTTGCATCCGGACTTCGTCGATTTACTAGGAAGGATGTTGCTGATCTCATGTGTCTGCAGGGACTTTTTGTAAGTGTTTCCTCTCTAATTATTCAAGATCTTTTCTTGGCCGAGGCTAAGCTGTCATTTCTATCTGAGTACTCTTTTTGGGTTATCGTCTTTGCCGGCGTGCTTGAAAAGGAGGAGGAATCTCGCTTGGCCTTTTTTTTTCTCAAGTGGGGCTGAAAATAAGGAGCTACGGACTTCTGTATCTCAGATTACCGACGAGCTGAAGCGAGTGACGGAGGAAAAAATCTAGCGGTTCTGGAAAGGAATAAAGCTCTTTGCTCGTTGGATTTATCCATTGAAGTCCCGAAGCGATGAAGGGTGAACTTCGAGCAAAGAATAAGGTTGCTTCGCTCGAGAGCGGTCGAAGAACTCGAAGTTTCCTTGGTTGAATTGGAGAAGACCAAAAAGTCTATTGAAACATGTTGTTTTGTCATCGAGGAAAAACATCTAAAGATAAGAAAGGAGATTGAAGAGTTATTTCTGAGTTAAAATCTGCGAAGGCTATAATAGATCTGCTGGAGAAAGATCAAACGGATCTTTCCGAAGAACTGAAGTTGAAAATGGAGCTTCTGGATGTTGCCATTGCCGACAAGGAGGCTTTGAAAGAAGAAAAGGATAACATTTTAGCCGAATTGTCCTCTTGTCGAGAATCCCTAACTTTATGCCGAGGACAGATAAATAAATTGGAGAAGAGTTTTTCCAAGACGTCCAAAGGAGAGGGACCCGATATTGAAGGGGCTCGTCTTGAGGGAGCGGTCGATGAGGCCTTCAAGTGTTTAGGAGCTCGTTCTAAAATTTCCTTCGCTCGATTTTATGAGCTTGACTTGTAAGAAGGGTCTTAAAATTTTAGCTGGGGAGGATCCTGATGTTAATTTCGAGGAAGAAGTTATTTCTAAGGCTTATGGGGAGGTTAATGAAGCTATTGAAGGTTAAAGAACTTTGTTTTTTCCCTTTTGGTATGGTTCTCCTTTTATGCAGTTGAATTAATTTCTTATCTTTATTACGAGGTGGGCATCGCAGAATCTTTGCCAAGGTAACGGCTAGCTTGACAAATGTTGAAGAACATTTTAGCCGATGATTCAAATGATATACTTCCCCTTAATATTTGAAGGAGCGACTCGAAACATAATTAGGAGATCTCTCTTAGATTAATGCTAATACCTTGTTTTTCTTATCAAACTTGTAATCCGGACTACATCTTGTGATAAATTCCAAGCTATTCTTGATGAATGAATACTTGTGTTGTAGTATTTGACATGTTCTGTATGCTTTAGAACTGTAATTTTTATTGAGGTCATCTTCTAAGTGTATTGCCTGAGTAGAGTTACTCGGTATTTTGTTGAGATTTTTTTTTTTTTTGAGTAAGTATCCACTTGGATATTCATAGAAATCTTTGATGGTCTTACTAGTATGCGGTGATTTGGGCCAAAGGCCCTGACCACGCTTCCTCGATGGGATGTCATTTTAACAATGGTTGGAATAATCTCTCTACTAGTATACGATGGTTCGGGTCAAAGGCCCGCAACCACGTTCCTCAGGAGAAAGATCCCTTGAAAAGGATTTATGTATCCACTCTACTAACATACAATGGCTTGAGCATGAAGCACACAACCACGTTTCTCAGAAGAGTAATGCCTCAGTCGGACTTATGTGACCACTCCGCTAGTATACAATGGCTTGAGCTGGAAATGCGGTATGTTCCTCGACAAAGTATAAGCTTCCAAAAGATTTTTAATAACCACCACACTAGTATCTGATGGTTTGAGCTTAAAGCACACAACCATGTTCCTCGAGAGTGATGTCTTTGAAAGGACTTTAATTAATCATCTACATAGCATCTGATGGTTTGGGCTTGAGGCACACAACCATGTTTCTCAGGGAGATGGTGTTTAAGAAGAGTGTAAAGTGAAATAAAGATAATCGGCAAATTATGTAAAAGAAATAAGAGATTGAGTGTTATTGATAATACCTTCGGAGGTGTTCAGAGTGGTATGGGCGCTTAAGCTTTTTCCCATCCATCTTAGTGAGCCAATAAGTTCCTGGCCTTACAATCTCCTTTACAATATAGGGTCCTTCTCAGTTGGGAGTTAATTTCCCTATGCGGCTTTTATTGCCTTGGAACATGTTCTCCCTTAGGACCAGATTACTAACTTGAAAAGTTACTTCCTTCACTCTTTTGTCATAGAACCGCTTAACTTTTTGGTTGTATACAGCTACTCAGAGGGTGGCTTCGTCTCTCTTTTCTTCTAAAAGATAAAGCTCTGCTCGAAGTTGTTCTTCATTGCTCGTCGGATCAAAAGTTTGGATCCGAGGAATAGACACTCCGATTTTCAGCTGGGATTACTGCTTCAACTCCAAAGGTAAGAGCAAAAGGTGTCTCTTCGGTAGGGGTCCTAGTAGTAGTTCGGTATGCCTATAGGGGGCCTGGTATCTTATCCACCCAATTTGACCCATTCCGAAGAACTCTAGTTTTTCGGCTATGAATGAGAGTTCTGTTAGTTACCTCAACCTGCTCATTTGCTTGAGGATGAGTAACTGATGTGAGTCTATACTCGATTCTGAATTCATCACAAAAAGCTTTGAAAGCTGAATTGGCGAATTGACGCCCATTATCAGTGATAAAAGCCACGGGGATTCTGAAGCGACACACTATCGACTTCCATAGGAATTTTTGGCATACTTTCTCTGTGATGGTTGATAGCGGCTCAGCTTCTACCCATTTGGTAAAGTAGTCTATTGCTACTATTAGGAACTTCGTTTTCCGAATAGCTACCGGGAAGGGACCAAGGATGTCTACTCCCTAGAGGGCAAATAATCTTGTACTTACTACTGCGATAAGGTGAGCGACTGGGCGCCGTTGAATGTTCACGTATCGTTGACACGCATCACGTTTCTGAACAATTCCTTTGCACCTTTGGTTAGAGTGGACCAATAATATCCTTGTCGGAGCACTTTATGGCCGAGTGCCTTCCCTCCTGGATGGTATCCTACTATTCCACCGTGTATCTCTTGGAGGACATAATCTGCTTCATTAGGGCGCAAGCACTTCAGTAAAGAGAGGGTATAAGATCTCTTATAAAATTGCCAATCCAGTATGTTGTACCGACTGGATCTTACTACAATCCAACGAGCTAATTTGGGATCAGCGGGGAGAGAGCCATCCCGGAAGTAGCTTAAGATAGGATCAATCCAGCATGACTCCTACTTAATTTCAAGTAGTTCCTCTGTTGGTCGGCATTCTATTGTCTTTGCTATCAGATATTGAATGTTGACAGGTTGCTTGATATTAACACTGGATATAGCAAGCTTGGAGAGGAGATCTGCTTCTTGGTTCTCTGATCTGGGTACTTTTGTGAAGTGCACATTTCCGAAGTTATCTATGAGTTTTTGTACCATGGCTTTGTACTTAACCATATTTTCTTCTTTTGCTTCAAACTCTTCGGTCATATATCTGACTATTAGCTGTGAGTCGATGTTTGCTTGCAGATCTTGAACCCCAAGACCTCGGGCAAGTTGCAGTCCTGCAATCATGGCTTCATATTAAGCTTCATTATTAGTTGCTTTGAAGTTGAACTTTAGGATTGTTGAAGTACTCCATCCGAATGGTGAGTACAGTATTATTCCCACTCTAAAATGTTCATTGGTTGTTGAACCATCTGTATGTAGGACCCACCGAGGAGAGAGGGTGTTTTGCCCCTCGGATGATTCTGCTGGTGTAGACCGTTCATGATCTGTCATGGTGAGTTCGGCAATGAAATCCGCAAGAACATGCGCTTTAATAGTTGTGTGTAGTTAATAACTGATGTCATATTCGCTGAGCTCAATAACCCATTTAGTCAATTGACCTGAAGTTTCTGGTCGAAGCAGTACTTGTTTCAAGGGTTGATCAGTAAGCACTTTAATCTTATGAGATTGAAAATACTGTCGAAGCTTCCGAGCTGACACGATAAGAGCATATGCTAATTTTTCCAGAGAGAAATATCTTGATTCAGTATCTGAGAGTACTTTGCTCGTGTAATAAATATGTTTTACTTGCACCTTCTTCTTCTTTAGTAAGAGCCAAGGAGCTAACACCATATCTACGTGGCGGCCAAGTAGATGTAGAGATCCTCGCGAGGTTTAGGTTTGGCTTAAGCGGGATAGGTGATTGTAAATAGCCTTTCAAGCTGCGTAGAAAACCTTTTCACATTCTTTTGTCGGCTCTACTTTCGGGCTTTTACGAGGCTGAAGAAGGAAAGGTTTTTCTCTCCAGACCTTGAAATAAACCTTACGAGTGCCGCAAGTTTCCCGTTGAGCCTTTGTATCTCCTTTATACTCTTCGGGGATCTTGTCTCTAAATTTGCTCGGATTTGTTCTAGATTGGCTTCAATACCTCTTTCAGTAAGCATAAAATCGAGGAACTTTCCTGAGCGAATGCCGAATGCGCATTTATTCGGGTTAAGAGACATACCATGTGCTCGAAGAGCTTTAAATGTTTCCTGAAGATCAGCTGCACGTTGTTCTGCTTTTTCACTCTTAGATATCTATGTATGCTTCGACATTCCTCCTATTTATTTTTTGAAGACTTTATTAAACAGCCTCACGAAAAGTTGCTCTGGCGTTCTTTAATCCGAAGACATGACTTTTATAGCGATAGGTTCCTCGGCTAGTGATGAAAGATATTTTCTCTTCATCGATTTTACCGTTCGGATTTGATTATATCCACGAGGAATGCGTCTAAAGAAGAGCATTTCTTAGCACTTTGAAATCGAATCAACTAAATTATCTATCAGAGGCAAGGGGTCCCAATCTTTAGAACATACTTTATTGAGATTGGTGAAGTCTACGCACATACGCCACTTGCCAGTGGACTTTTTCACAAGAATTACATTCGAAAGTCAATATGGATATTTGACTTCTCGAATAAAATTTGCCTTCAGTAGTTTGGAGACTTCTTCTTCAGCAACTTCAAGTCGGTCAGGGGACAAGTTCCTCTTTTTCTAATGACTGGTTTGAAGAAGGAGTCCACTTTAAGTTGGTGTTCCATGACTTCCCGTGGTACTCCAGACATCTCCTCTGCTGACCAAGCGAAAATATCTGAATTACTTTTGATAGGATTAAGCAATTCCTCTTGTTGTTTAAGATTAAGTTCAGTGCTAAGCTATACAGTCCGCTAAGGGGAATTTTAGTCAAGAGAAATGCACCTGACTCTTAGGGGAGTTGGTCGGCATACTTCATTTTTTTTATCTTCTTGCTGAAGCTTCTCTATAGTTAGAGTCTCAGATTTCCAACTAGATTCTCCTCCACGATCTTTCAGGGGGTGATATAGCATTGGCGAGAGGATGGTTGATTACCTCTCACTTCTCCGCAACCATTGTCAGTATGAAACTTTAGCATCATATGGTAAGTTGAAGGGACGACTCCTAGCATGTTGAGAGATGGCCTTCCCATAATAGCATTATAGCTCGAGGGGCATCGCCTGACGGGAAATTGACCATGGCCAGTTGTTGGGGTGGCTTTCTAAGTGTGAGTAGAAGGGTAATAGATTCCCTTAGGTTGAAGAGTACTCCGTTGAATCCCGTGATTGGTAATTTGGTTGACTTTAGTTTTTCATTTCTAATCTTGATCACGAGGAAGCTCGAATCAAATGTTGGTGTCGAGGTTGGGGTCGGCGTAAAAGCAGGAAGTTATCGAGTCAATTAGGGATTGGGTTGGTTTTGAGTGTGGATTCGATATTTTGGTAGTAACTTTGGTTCTGGAATGCTCGAGAATGGGCGTTAGACCCAACTTGGAGAAGCTCTTTCTTGGCCTTGTATGATATGGGGACGTCATATTTGAGAGAATTTTAGTTATTTATATTTTTAGAAATATTTTATTCGTCAAATTAGGGTTTACACTCTTTTTTCTATTTTTGGTAATATTTCACATGCCAAATTAGGATAGGATTTAAATCCGATTTGATCTCGAATTTTTAGGAGTTACCTGATTTGTTTAGATTTTTAAATATAGATAAGTTTAGTTTTAAATAATAATTTTTCAATTTTAGCAAATTTAGATATGATTAATTCTGACACTTTTAGGTACTGAAAATGAATTAGATTTGTTCCTTTTATCGCTGTATTTTAAAAATGTTAAATCTGATTCGGCTGTAATGCATGATACAATATTAGGGACCAAAATAGAACAAAATACATGATACACAAGGCTGTATTGAGCATTTTTAAAAATACTGAGGATAAAAGTGGCTGATGACACGTTTTGAATTCGAGAATCCAAATTTCTAATATCTGTGAGAATTTGTATTGAGCGTTTTTAAAATCTGAGGATAAAGTGAACAATAGCACTTGAATTTCGGGGGACAAAAAGTGTAATTAATCCATTTAGATAAGATGATAGACTTAGTTTTTGAATACTATTTAACCCGGTTTGTGGATTAGTTTTTTATTATTGAGTTTTGAATAAAATTATTTTCTAGAATTTCAGAGCATTTTCTCTGGTTCTTTTGGTTCTTCGTTTGTTCTTTTTTGCGGTCCTTGCATCCGGCTAACTCGTGGGATAATCGCTACCCTTACGTCGGTTGGTACGGAGAACTTCATAAATGCTTCTGTGAAGCATCATCATTGATATCAATGACTGGTTGTATTAATTAAATTCGGGTTGGACGAGTTCGATTGAGGAAGTCAATCTTGTGACTTTGGCGCCCTAGAGGCGATGAACAAGGATCTACAAAGGCAAGTCGCGGAGTTAACCCAACGCTTAATGATCAAGGATTTGCAGAGACAAGTCAAGAAATTATCAAGGCGTCTGGCGGCGATCGATTTTAATCATGATTGTCGTGAGCTGTTTCCGACTGAGGATGTCCAACACCATAATCATAGCGATCAGAGGTTTGGCCAACCCATCTACGACGATGATGTGGAGGAGGAGATCTCGCCCATCTTCAACGATGGTGCGGAGGAGGAGATTTTGCCCATCTTCAACAATGATGTGGAGGAGGAAATCCTACCATCTCTACGGCGACTACGAGGAGGAAATCATGCGAGCCCGAAGGAGGAGATTAGTGAGCCCATCTATGGCGATGATGGGACTAGCGTTGTATTGGTATCTTGTTGGGAAGAAAACCACTCGGCGTGTAACCAACACTTCTTGGACCTATTTTTACATGCTACAGGGTTTTGATTGAGATCGGCGGAGATCAGGACCCTCTTAGAGGTCGGTCGAACTTCGGGATCGAGTTCTTTCCGACCCGGGGTGGCCCGATGCGGGGAGGCTCGAATCAAATGTTGGTGTCGAGTTGGCGGGTCAGGCGTAAAGCGGAAGTTATCGAGTCGATTCAAGAACTTTAGCTCACAGATGCTCGAATGGCGATTTGAATTCGGAGAAAGCTCTTCTTTCTTGGCTTAGCGACATGGGGGCGTCGTATTTGAGAATTTTAGTTATTTCTATTTTTAGAAATATTTTATCCATCGAATTAGGGTTTTAATCTTTTTTATTTTTGGTAATATTTCGTATACTGCAAATTAAGATAGGATTTGAATCGATTTGATCTCGAATTTTAGGAGTTATCGATTTGTTTAGATTTTTAAATATAGATAAGTTTAATTTTAAATAATAATTTTTCAATTTTAGCAAATTTAGATAAGATGATAGACTTAGTTTTTGAAGGCTATTTAACTTAGAAGCATGTGGGTTAGTTTTTCATTATTGGGTTTTGAATTCATAGTATTTTCTCAGTTTCTTTTGGTTCTTACGTTTGTTCTTGTGCGGTCCTTTGGATCCATTTGGCCATGGGATAATCTCATTTACCTTTCGGCGTCGAATCTTAAATCTTCTTAAAGGCGTCCGAAGATAATATCTAAAGAACTTCCTCTGTCGACCCGATTACTTCGGTGCATCGTAGAAGATCCGACCTTCATGATGATGACTAAAAGCGTCGTCGTGTGGTTGAGCATTACCAGAGTCTTCTTTTGTGAAAGAGGCTGGATGAGAAGATCGATTCCTCTTGGATAAGAGACCTCACGAATTTTATTCCCATGAATTCGATCATAATGTTTTACGGAAAGGAGCTTTCGCCCCGTATCACGGTCCTCCAATGATGTAGTAAAATTTGAGCGTCTTCTTCGGGGGGCTTTTGTTAAGCAAAAGGATCATCTTTGCTGGGTCGGTCATCTTTGAGGAATTGATCAAGTTGTCCCTCCCTGATAAGGTCTACAATCGCATCTCTAAGTTGGATGCAGCTTTCAGTAGTATGGCCTCGGACTTGATGGAAACCTGCAACTTCTTCTTTGCGTTTGTAGGGAGGATTCTCTGATGGAGTTACGGCTTTTAAAAATCTTCTTGTCACGGATGCGTCAAAATATTCTCTCGTGAGGTGTTGAGGAGGGTATAGTTATTGTACCTTGGGAGGCAAGGGTCTCCTTGGCTCTTCGGTTTTTTGACTAGTACGATGGAGAGGTTTATAAGGTCCTCGATCCGCTTCTCTCTGAGGTCTTCGATCTCCTCGAGGATCTTTGTACCCTTCATGCTGGAATTCTTCCTTCCTAAATTCTCTTGCTCTCTGCACAGTTTCTTCCTTCTGACCTGCTTTGAATTCTTCCGAAGAGATATATTTTGTGATCTATTAACGAGTTCAGATAGGTCTCTAGGGACATCCTGTGAAATGGCATCGAGGAATGGGCATTCTCGAAGGTAGATCCATGATAGCTCCACTAGCGTAATGGAATCGAGGTAGGTTGTTCCGGCAGTTTCTGAACTGAACCGGTCTAGGTAGTCACGGAAACTCTCACCTTCTCTCTGCTTACATCTTAGGAGCATTATTGGATTCTTCTTCTGTCTTCTATAATTAGTAAAGCGGCGGAGGAAGAGGTGAACTGATTATTCAAAGCTCACTATGGATTCTAGCGATAAGCTTCTGAACCAATCTGAGGCGATTCCTGTAAGTGTTTTGGGGAACGCGCGACACATCACAATTTCAGTAGTTCCGTTCACCGTAATTTCAAAGCAGTAGTCCTCTATATGTTTAGAGGGGTCTGTAGTGTCATCATATCGGTTGACATTGGGAGGTATAAATTTTTCTGGGAAAGGAGCTTCCCAAATTGCTCAGATGAAAGATGGGGTCATGCAGGGAATATGTCTCATGACTCTCTCTCTATTAGAAATTTACCCATGGCAGTGATGCTCAAGACGCCTCGGCGAGTAATACCTCAATGAATAATTCCGAGGAGAATGGTAAGGTGATGGAGGTCGTGGCCGGATGCCGGCTGAGGGAGTAATCTTGGGAAAAAATGGCGAGGAGAATAGTGTCTCGGTGAATAACGCTGAGGGGAATAGTATCTTCTATATTGCTGGGGTGGCGGAGCCGCTTTGGTGGGGTTATATGCCTCTTTCTCCTGGCCCTTGTCATTTGGTGAGAGTTATCTCTTACTCGAGTAGGTAAGGTGATTCAGAACTTTTAGAAAAAGAGGTAATGCTCCTACCTCTTCCTGGAGATTGCATTTGAGGTCGTAGAAGATATGCAACCAGCCACTCATGACCATCTGGGGGGCGTTGAACAGCATTGGGTATAGTCGCCTGAGAAACATGACGCTCCACTATCAACATTGCATTCTTGAATTCTGCAAGCTGCCGCTCCATGGCTTTGAGTCGCTCTTCAGGAATTTCAATATTCCTGGGCTGAATTGGCGGGGCTTCATTAGTAGTCATAGGAGCTCCATTAACGGCTGGAGAGACATCCTCAACAGCTTTAGAAATGGCGGGTGCAATGCTCCTTTGATCCTGAATCTGGTTCTGCTTTGATCTCCTGGTAGAAGGCATGACTTCAATGTTCGACCCACATGCGCCAAATTGTTGATCCAAAATCAGGTAAAAACCCTAATTTCAGTCGACAATTGAATTTGTTTGTGTGATTTGGGAAAGAACATTAGCTAGAGGCCAAAAGAGAACCAAACTAAAAGAGAGTACCAAATTTAACGTGGAACCAAAATCGGGTAAAAACCACGGATCTCCTTTAAAGAGGAGAAAAATCCACAAGATGAATCATGTCCTGAGAAAAGAAGAAAGCTTGAAGAACATTCATGGAGAAAAGAAGAGGAGAGGAGCTAGATGCTTGAGAGAAGCGAGGGGCTTAAGCCATCGAATCAAAAGTTCGGGAATGACTGGGAGAGCTCCTCTATTTATAGGCGCTAGATTTGGAAGATAGCTTGGGCGCCAAGCCTCTTCTATTTAACCACGTGTTAATTTGGCTAGAAGCGACTCATGCTTTCTTAGATGCTTACAGATGCAGGTGTATGGCATTTCGACCTTTAGCAGTCGATCCTACAGATGGTTAGAAGCTCTCGAGGTATCGGATGAGATCAGCGCCTGCATTGCTTGAGTAAGCTATGATAGATATTTCCGGCGGGGGCCGATTGGGAGGAAAATGCTTTAAATATATGGAGACTTGCGTTATGCTTTGCGGGGAACTCTTTGGAAAGGTTGAATAGAAGCGGCTCGGGAATTGTTAAAGCGTATTGTAGCCGAGTAAGTGAGCTACCGGATTCGTCTAGGATGAAATAAGACTTGGAACGATGCGAGATGCCTCCAGTGGAGTAAACACCAAGCTGACACATGTCCTTTCAATCTGACCCTATATATATATACATATATATATAGATTATATAAGATATAATATATATATTTTATATATATATAATTACGATAAGATAAAGTAGAAGTAGGAAACATTTTATTAGATTTAAGGTTGGCATCATTTGGCAGAAACACTTAGCGGTGTTTAGGGATTCCAAGTATGGATGGAAAGAGCATCGAAAAATAAGCTAGCGTATCGATTTTAAATACAATTTGGAAAAATGTAGGGTCTTAATCTTACTTGGGTGAAAATTTATAAAAATGCTTTAGGTTGAGAATTTAGCTTTAAGATGAAGACCTGCAGCTAGAGATTGTATGAAAATTGGCATCTTAAACTGATTTTGATATATGCAATACATGCGGTTGGATTTCGCTTAAAACTTATTTGTCTTAAAATATAGAGGCGACCAGCACTTACTTCTTGTGATATTAAGGGCACGCGTAGTATAAATGACTATATATATATATATATATATATATATATATATATATATGAGAGAGAGAGAGAGAGATTAGGAAGAGTCATAATATCATGATGTCCAATGGTTCCAATCCCAGCATCAGGACACATTCAAACCTTGCAATAGGCATAATTCTGGAACCAAAACATACACAACAGAAGATAGCATGTTTTATACTGGCTCCAATTTTATATTCTTATAAGTGTTCTGATCAATTAATACATAGTTCAACATAACATTTAAGTTCTTTGTAGAAAAAAGTCGGCAGTAGAAACAAATGAACCTTAACGGATTAACTACACAAGACAAATGACCTTCCTATACAGAAGAGACTATAGTGAAACCCATGCCTCTACAAGGTTGATGCAAGCATTTCTTTAAAGTCCAGTGTTATACAAGTAATATACTGTTGAGCATCAAATAATCTCACATCTTCAGATAATCTCAAAAATTGATATAGGTAAAAATTGTGACAGCCACAGGATAATGGTTATCCAAGGTATCTCAGTCAGAGAGATGATCATCAAAAGATATTCCCCAGGCTACTAGTCACCCACCATCCTATCAATTTAAAATATCAATATGAAGTCTAAACTGTTGTGCTCATGAAAGATAAGCTACATTTCGACTGCAATAAGTAAACTTGTGTTAATCATATAATTCAATTTGTCAAGCATATTTGGAGAACAAGACAACCAGTGGATGATGCCAGATCCCAAAAAGGTCATTCTAATGCATAAAGATTATTCAACAACAAATAAACCGTTATCGTTGTGAAAAAACAACCAAGTTTGCTGGAATCTCACCTCACGGTCTTCGGGGGTTGGACAGCTAACAGTCTCTGGAATTTCAGCTGGAAAATAGTATGGAATGACAACAGCTGATTTCAATCCAGTTTTATTGTCTTCCCACAAAGTCTACACCAAATAGACAAGTCACTAACCAAACAAATCTTAATGTAGGATGATAAACTCTACCGCACATATAAAGAAGTACTCGACTAGTTCCATAATAGCTTTCTAAATATAATGTTTTTAAATGTTAACCAATTACAAAAGCATGATGCCATTCTGGAAGAAAAATAATGCAAAGACTTACCTGAATCTTTGAAGGGAAATTTTTTCGACTGTCAGAAGAAACCATGACATGATCTTGGAGCTTGTGAAACACACCTTTAATATGACAAGCCTGATAGTAAGTTTTATCTTCCACAACTTTAAGAATATCACCAACCCAATCTGTAGTGTGCGGACCTAACACAGAAGGTATGTCACAAATTCCAGCTACATCACCATTGTCCAATGCTCTCCTTGGAGTCTCCCTAGTAGTATCTATGTCATCTTTTCATATTTTTCTGAATCTGCATTGCCTTTGGATGATTCACATGACTTAGATAGTTCCTCTGATTCATCCATGTTTGATTTGCTGGCGTCATGCAGATCTGCAGAAGCTTCAAAACTGATTTGCACATCTAGATTTTTACCAAATTGGGAATCATAAACTGCTACAGATTGATTTGCAATGTCATTTATGTTTGATGGACATTCAATATCACTGGATTTGATGATTTCATCATGTAGGCTTGAAGAATCTTCAGCTTTCATCTGCAACAAAGATTCAGAATTTGATTTCTGCATTTCACTTGGAGATAATCTGGTAGTCTCATTTTTCTCATCAAGAGATCCCCTATCTGGGCCTAGCTTAACACATTCCACAGCAGTAACTTCTTTTGAATGATCACTGGTTGTCCGCTGCACATCCATCTTCCATCTTTGTTTGGATAGAAAAATCCATATCATGTATCTCTTTTGTTTCATCTGTCTTTAGATCTGGGACTGAGTCACCAAGATTACTACCTGTAGTTGAAGCATGAACAAAGAAAAGTAGAATTTCCATTGGGAATTTGATGCGTTAATCTTTGAGTCTGAGGTTTCCAGACTTTCTTTCTGTAGAAGCCTGAGCCACACTCATGCTCGAGGGGACCTTTGGCACAGCAGGAGTTCTTGTAACTCGGCCATATTTAGGCGGCAATGGCTTCCCGTTGCTTGATATCAAACATTTTGGGCAGTGCCACTCAACCTTCGACATGCCTTTGTTACTATAGGATTGGAGGCATTTCAAGTGGGTTCCTTTCTCACAAGAATCACAAATAAGCAAACTTTCCACATCGGTGATTGCAATCTTGCATATCTGGCAAGGCAGAGCCTTGTTTACATAGTCAGTTGATGGAGGTGTCCAGTTAGATTGTTCAGAGGCCTTATTCTGCAGTACCCTCTGGACATTTTGAGCAATATCATTGTGGCTTGGAAAACCAGTAGGGGGATGCATGTAAGTTAGGACTGAATTTTGGTGTCCCATGAAAAGGCTTCCTGATATAGCTTGAACTGCAGGACCCTTCAAATCCTGATCTCCAATCACATGAACAGAAGTCTGGATAGGATTGGCTTCGTGAATGACTTCCTGCTTTACCGTAGTAGCATCCTGAAACTTATTTGTTTGGCCAAGCCTTACTGCAGGAATGGTAGCTGAATAAGTTGAAGAGGTTGAGGATTTCTCTGGCAGACAATCAGTGGTAGCTACACAGGAAAATTCATCTCAGTTTAAGACTTCAAGTATCAATATGGGATATATACAGGAGGAAGCGGCACTAATAAAAGCATATAGGCCTGCCCAGAAACTCCACTGACAAAAGCTTTAAATTAGAAGGGCAATCATCAAATGACAACAAAGAATTTAACCAATTCTCACAAAAGTGCATGAAGGGCCAATCTTGGGTGTATGAGCCAATCTTAAGAACAAGAGTGAAGGAGCACCAAGTTGCACAGAAAGCATCCAAATAAGGAAGAAAAAATGTGCATTCAAAAAATTCATTTATCCATGCTGAGTTTCTTGTGGAAGTAATTGCTCACATTTCCTATAAACTAAATCTATCAGAAAACAATATTTTCAATAAAATAGCACAATCACTTAGAATAAAAATAGCAACACCTCAAGATGACAAGTTAATAACATACAAATTGTTTCCGAGTTTCAAAAAAATCCTGACAGTTCAAAGTATTTAACTCCTTCAAGTTCATCAAAAATCATTTGATGGGACTGTGGGATCTAGGCATGGAAATAATGTCGATTTGACTATGTAGTATGTAGATATTAGATAGAAATCAAAAGTAATGTACTTTATCTTTTAGATTATCATAAATTATATGAACACTTAAATGTCCATTAGACATAGCTTTGCAAATGTCATGGAATATTTGGACATTCTGCATGAGGATAAGATATTGTACCTCGAACATGAGTTAAATATGGTGAGCCATTGGATCGTTGATCCAATCTGAAATGTGCTACTTCTGCAATGCGAGGATATTGTGTATTATGAGAGTTGTTCTTTCGAAAGAATTTGTTGAAGATTTTGCTGAACCGGCAACGGGATGAACTGTAGACATTTGCAATAGCTTTGATGACGAACTTGCAGAACCTAGTGTGTGAACAGGTACAATGGGGGAAGCAGTCTGAACACCTCCAGCAGGAAATAGCAACGGGCTTGGTTTATCAGGCAGAAATCTAGGAGCTCCATTAAATAGGGTAGTATTGCCCTCAGAGCTAGCATGAAAACCTACTGGCTGAAATTGAGTAGTAATGGACGAAGAATGTGACACCACTTCCTTGGATTCCTCCATCTATATGAAGACTACGAGAAGCCAATCACTATGCTTGAAAAAATGGAGTTTTCAACTAATAATGATAGTGATACAGTACAATGGTTAAAGAGAATGGAGCGTATCAAGAATCATCATTGAGCTCATACCTAACCAATAAGTTACAAGAAAGGAATTGGAAAATGTTGCAACTCATTAAAAGGATCAGATAAATCATAAAAATAGAAAATTACACAAGTCTAAAAAGAAATTCCACCATAAGTGGCTCACAACAGTAACAAGATTGTAAATGTAATTTCCAGAAAGTGTACATCTTTTGATGGAATTAAAAACATCAAGACACCCAGATCACATCAATACCTATCAATTCATAAGAAAAGAAATCCAAGACGCATGTAAGAGTAATGTTGTAGCCATGTGACCTTAGGTCACAGGTTCGAGTCGTGAAAACAGCATCCTGCAAAAAAAGCAGAGTAATGATGCTTACAATAGACCCAAGTGGTCGGACCCTTCCCCGGACCCGCTCATGCTCGCAGCACCAGGCTGCCCATTTTTCACAACAAAAGAAATCCAAGACGCATGCAATACAGAAGAACAGTAAAAAAATTACGCATTTAATCACAGCAAACCATCGCAACACACTAAAGAAGATGCCGATTAGGAGAAAAACAAAGGGAGAAGATGGGACCTTTCTCTTGGTGAGCAAAAGCTTCTCAGCAATAGATGTCTTCGGCGGCCGGAACCCCGACATGGGATCCCTCGATCTATTGAGCCCCAGATCCTCGACCAAAACCCTAACCGCCTCTCTAGAAAACAAATCCCGTGGCTTGACGATCTCGCAAGCCTTGGCAAGCTTCTCCCGAGCCTCGGCCACAAGCGACTTCTCAACAGCGCTGGGCACACCACCGGCCCGCATCTCGCCCATGGTGGAGAGCACCATGACGATCTCCGCGACCCTCTTGAGGTCCCCATCCTCGCCGGGAGGCCTCGGCCTCTTCTTCGGCGAGGGTTCGGCGGCCATGAGAGGTTTGAAAAAGCGCGGGAGTTTGGGATGTTTTTAGTTTCGCGGGGATTTTACGAGGAGTGTGTGCGCGGAGGTGGAGAGTTTAGGGCGATGAGGGATCGAAGAGATAATAAGAATTGGGGCCGAGGAATTGCCGATTTATTGAATCGAAGATCTTTTTGCAGATACACCCCTCAAAATCCTCATAATTGGAACAAATTCAAGATTCCACACTTATGTACAGGTAATTCGGAATTTCGCAAGGGTATGTATAGAATTATGAGGTTTTTGCATGGGGATATGTAAAAAGCCTAGAGAGTTCTGGTTGGCTGAGGTAGAGGTGGCAAACGGGTCGGGCCAGCACGGGCACAGCACGGCCCGGCCTAGTTCGGGCCGTCCTAAGCACGGCCCGGGATATTGTAGCATACGGTCATACCTAGGCACGGCAAAGTGCGGGGCTCGTCTTTGAGTGATGCGGACGTGGCGTGGCCGGCGGCCGCGGCCCGTCATGTTCTAATTTTTTTTTATTCAATTTTTTTTTTTAATAAACTTTTTACCCTCCACTGGCCCTCTCTCTCCTTTGGCCCCCTCTCTCGTCGTCTCTCTCGTCTGGCCCCCTCTCTCTCATCTCTCTCCTTCCTCTCTTCTCTGATGTTTTGAGAAAGAGGGAGAGTGGTTTAGAAAGAGAGAAGAAGATCTCTTTGAACCCATCTCTCTCTCTCTCTCTCTCAACCTCCTCTATCTCTTTTTTTTTTATTTGCAATCAAGCTGGAGGTGGTCTGAGGCGGTAGAAGGTGAGTGCAGGCGGTCGGAGGTCTCGATCTGGACAGGAGAGAATCGATTAGGGTTTTTTGAATTTTTTTTATTTTTTATGAATATTTTGTATAAATGGGCGTGCCGTCTTTGGCATTTGCGGCATTGTGCGTGTCATGCCGGCAAGGCACGTCTGATCTTGACACGGCATGGCAGGCCCGTCTTAGCCGGTTTGACACCTCTAGGCTGAGGATGGTGCCTTCTAGCATACCTTGGGGCCTTGGGTTACCTTGGCTCCAAAAAACCCCAAAAACCCAACAAAAAATAATCCCCCAACCCTACACCCAAGGTGTAGGGCAAGTCAACATTTCTTGGGCTATAACCCAAGGAATGATAGAATTTACTGTTGAGGATGGGTGCGTTCTAAGATACCTTGCAAGAGTGTTGCCTTGGGTTACCTTTGTGTGCGAAAGTATACATATTGTGTGCCATCACACACACACACACAAAATACAATGATGTGTGCAAGTTATACAAAACTTTGTGCCATGGCACCCAGAAGTATGCTACCTTGGGAATAACACCCAAGGTATCTTAGAATTCACCCTGAGGATGTGATGGGATACGATGATCAAGAAAGGATCGGTAGAATGTTGTTGTATGATTGACACATGTCATCCGATCGATCAGTGGATAGAATGTTGCGCATCTCTAAGCAACGGTGGAGGATGGTTAGCCACCCACACGTTGTTGTTTGAATTCGGGTTAGGGTTCAAGCATAACTTAGAATTACTCTCATTGTTATTAATTATTATTATTATCACTACCACTATACAACTTTCCTGCAAAAACACACAAAATGTCAACAAAATTTCATCTTCAAATTTAAGTGTAGATTATAATAATCAACAAAACTCTTGAGCTAACCCATCAGAGTACATACATCAAGTGATTCTTACACATTTGGACACTTCAAAAGAGATCTTGAATTCACCACTCAGCCCAGGTCTTGCTCCATGATCTCCTGGAAACCGATGATCTCCATGATCTAGTAATTGGCTCGTCTAGCATGAAAAGGGTCCTTGATTTTTCAGAGTGCTGTGGTTTGATCATAGTCAAGATAACATGATGGTTCACAGAATCACTAAGATAGGTTGATATGAATGAGTCACAGATTCACTAAGTATAGGTTGATTTGAAGCCTTCTGTCAGGGCAACGACCTTTGGTAACAGCTTTGGCTGCAACCTCGATATTGCTTGGCGGATATCCTGCATAAAGAGGGCTTGATGTTTTGATTAGTGGATTGGAGAGTGATTAATGGATTTTCCCATGAATGACTAACCTCAATCTTGTAGCGAGGATGAGAAGTGAGTCAGTAGGATAGACTTGTTCCGAAACCACTGAGCATGCTCCATAATCTACAATAAGATGCTTGTTTTCTTAAAAGAAGATTACCACAAAAAGAAATAATAGTAAAAAATAAAAATAAACAATTAAGACAGCTCAGACAAGTCCCACATGGAAGAGCTTGCATCGAGATTTTGGAAATATCTTCACAAGAACTGCATGATCATGTGAGCAGTGGGGAAAAGGACAGTATATAATTTGTTACCTCTAATAAGTGCATGTGACCATGCTGCCTTACATGTTCTATATAGTTCTTTTCATCAAGAAAAGTTGCATGTTCATGGTCAATAAGCCATGGAACTAAGAATCATATTTAGTCTAATGGCAGTGACAATTAGTTCTTCATCAAGAATTGATTATAAAAGTACATGAGGTGACAGTCAAGAGTATAAGATGCAAACTTCTAGCATACCCATTGTAATAAATTTCCTAAAATTGAACAAGCAAAGCAATTTTGAACTGAAAGGCAATTAAGCTTGACATTGCTTGTGCCAATCTATAAATTAGTTAATCTTGTTTTAAATTACTACCAAGCCTTAAGCTAACAAACCTAACAGAGCAGAAGAGAGCTTAATATAATTATTATCATAATATGTGCTTCATGTTTGTGAAGGAAAATGAGGCCTGTATCCTCCAGAGGCATACTTTGTTATGTAATTAAACATGGATCATGCATTCATGATGACAAGATAAATGCATAAATATTTTTTTTCTTCCCATTAGAAAGAAGCCCTCAATTCCATAGGTTTCATCATTTTACCATTTGAAAATGCACCTAATAATAAACAAAACCAAAAACAAGGAATTCTGAAGATCACAGAGCACCTGCTTATGTGTTTGACCAAAGTAACAGAAAGATAAGGATACCTCAGTGATAGAGAACCTTTTGCTCTCAAAGCATCAGCATTCCGTGGCTCAAGTATGAAATCAGAAGTTGTATCTCCTGTGAAGGCAACCTCTGGAGACAATACGGTGTCGGTAATCTAACAATAAGGCATTCCATTAATGCTTTCTTTGACTGAACAAATTAATATCAAGTAGATCAGATGGAGTCACAACCTGAACACCAGAAAGCTTCAGTTTTTTTATTTGAGGGCCCTTCAAATGTGCAAACTGCTTTTTAAGCTTGTTCCTCACAGAGTAAATGACATATCCCTGGATCAAATAGAACTTATGCAACGGTTGTAGTTCAACCAGATAGAGAAAACCAAGAGATTCTAAGATTGCTAGATAACATATGGCCAAAAAATGATTTAGGCAGTTTCTTCTAATGGTCATATAAGCTTCAATTTGGAACTTGGTCAAGGGTGCAGTACTTAGGGTGGTCTTGATGGTCATTTTCCAGTATTTATTTGATGAAATTGGAGAACAAGCGGATCACAAGAACCTCTTAGTGTGAATACTAATCCTTGTGTTATTGAACCATCAAAAACAAAGAAATATGGTTAGGAGCTTTTTGCTGCAATTCTTTACATTTTTAATCAATTATCAAGTGTATGTCAGTATTGAACTAGTCCTAGTTTGACAGATAAAGTCGAGGAGGTTTTAAACCTATTAAAAGTCTAGTTTGAAGTTTGCATGGAATGGTCTTCCACCTTTGTCCTCTCTTCATCAATCCCATCTCTCTTCTAGCTTGGCCATTTATATGAAGCAAATGAAACATGGAGAAGATTTTTCGATCCCATTAGGCCCTTCTATCTTCTTCTTAGCTTTTGTAATTTTAATCTAGTCAGTAATTCTTTGAAGAAGGACACACATATGATCAAACGACTAAAGATTAGGAGTAATGATGCATAGCCTGTATATCATTTAAAAATACATACCTGACTATTAGGTTATAACATGGTGCGTCTTGAATGGCCTCACAACAAGATCATTCACATTATTTCATAGGTCTCTCCTAAAATTGCATTAGCAAATGCACTCATTAAAAAATAAAGCAATGAAAAAAATGTAATTAGGTATTGAAAAATAATCATACCTACATCAAGAGGAACTATTTCAAGTTTGAGTTCTGTCTGACTCATGGACCGGTGAACATCAAATAGTTTTTCCACGTCTTCTTTGATGCAAGGTGGCAAGAAAATTGTCGGAGGTTTTAAGCTGTAAAGACCTCGAGTTGCCACATACATTGGAAGCCCTCCCTGCAACAGTTCGTACATGTTTTTTATATTCACTGGTCATGCTAATGGATTAATGAAAAGGGGAAACATATTATGCTTTGCCACAAATTTGATGATCAGCGTGAAAAAATGCATAACTATAGCATACAAAGTTGATCAACTGTATAGCATTTAAAAAGAATAAAGGGAAAGAAACTGACCTTCAACACTTTCTCATGAAGGTATTCACACACACACACACACACACGCACACACACACTTTGTGAGTCCAGTCACAAAACAAAATAGAATAACAATAATTCTAACTATCTATTTCTGAGTAATCTTCGTTCAGCAATGAATGTATAAATTTATCATCTAGAAAAGAAAAATGTCTCTCAAATTACAAAATAAATAGTGTTTAATCATATCAAAGATATGTAACAACTCCAACACTACATCTCTTTTCAGGTATTCAGTTTCAAATGTGACATTTCCTTGGCAAGCTTTGCACCAAAGATCTTCATGAACACAAATTTTTGCAATCTCCATGAAAGGTCATTGTATATTCCTCAAGTAAATCATATATAAATCCAGTTCACTTTGAAAACATCTCATTCACAATGAAATCCACAACAAAAATCATTACCCTTAATAAGAATCTGGACATTGTATTGAAACATACCCTTTTAGTGAAATTATCACTAAATTCCCCACCCAAGTTCACACTGAGAACATTTCCCTTGTGGTTGAATTATCAAAATAAAAATTCCACCTTTTATGCAAGTGTAAAGAAGAAGGGAAAGGCTCACGATGTGATCGAGATGCGCGTGAGTGATGAAAAGGAAATCTTGGTGAACAGCGCGAGCCGGGCACCTCCCGATATCAAACGCGACATTGAGACTCGGCACGATGACACACGTCTCGTGACCACCAATCGAGATCCCCTCTATGGCGTACCCCTCGAGCTCCACCCCCTTGCGCAGCACCTCCGCCCTCGCCCGCCGGTACTCCTCCTCCGCCGCCAGAGCCCGCTCCATCACCGACACGTACCCTGCATTCCTCCTCTCCCCAGAGGTCGCTGCCGTCACCACTCTTCCCCGCTCTCCAGCAGGTCTCAGGGGCACTAGGTACGGGGCTCTGAACGGAGGTTCTCCGGGAAAGAGAAGAGGAAAACGGGGAGCTGGAGAGGAGAGCATGCTCATAGAAGTCTTCATTTTGGGGAATTGGGGATGGATTACGGCATCTCAGATGGAAGGATTTCTAGGTTTAGGTTTGAGATTCCAGGGGGGTTTGGAGGGGTTTAGAGATAAGGAGGGAAGCGAGATGGAGGAGAGAGTCGGTACAGTGTCCAGCGGAATAGCTTGAACTCAACTGGGTTCGGGTTAACGGGTATAAAAATTACACCCGATAATGAAAGGACTCTTTCTTGAGAAATGATTTTAGTGGAACCGGTTCAATGGTGGAACTGACACGTAACTGCACACATAGTTAAAACTTTGCCTTGAAATATGTTCTTTGATTCAAGTTTAAGACAGTGAAATTAAATCCCTTATAAAACTCTTATTATTATTATAATTTACACATTGAGACTTTTCATTCCATTATTAAAAAAACTTAGGGGTCGTTGGCTTTTTTTTTTTAATATTGTGTTTTTTTCTTTTAATTACCAAAATATGTATTCTGTAGATTTTTTTACTAAAATCCGCAAATGCGCAAATGGATTGACCTTTTTCATTAAGGGCCTGTTTGGGTAGGCCATAATTATATAGTTATTCATACAATATTGCATAATTTGATATTTTGAGGGAATTATGTAATAATAGGTGTTTGGGTGGCCTCTTTGAGGTTACAAAATTATTACATAAGTTATAGATTATGGAGGATTCAAATATTCCACTTGGAGTGGAATATTTGGCCATTGTAAAACACGGGCCTCTCCCTCGCGTGAGCCACTCGTCTCTCTCTCTCTCACTCCGAGCTCTCTCCCGAGCAACATCATCGCCGGCACCGATAAGTCTCACCGGAGGTAGGTCCTCTCTCTCTCTCTCTCTCTCTCTCTCTCTCTCTCTCTCTCCCTCCCTCTCTTTTCCTTCTCCTGTATTTCTCTCTCGTCCTCTCCCGATCTCTCTCGAGAACAGCCTCACCAGGTCTTGAGGCGGCCTGAAGGTCTCCTCTCTCTCTCTCTCTTGTCCCCTTCCAATCTCTCTCCCAAGCTAAAAGCCCACTGTATTTTTGGTTTTAGGTTTTTCTTTGATTTCTGGGTTTTCGGTTTTTTTTTTTCAATCTTCAATCTCTTCTCTATTTTTGATTTTTATGTGGCCAAAGAACAATAGCTAATTGACATTTACTCAATGATCTGCTCTATTTAAAGCTGAAATTTCTTGCAGTTCAGTGACTGAAATTTCTTGTATAGTGCTCTGGTTGTGACTTGATTTCGATGCCTACCTTATGATTGTTAAATATAATACCTTAAGTTCATAGTTTTCACATAATGCTTTCCTTCAATGGCTTGTAATTTTCCTATTTTTTATTCAAATCTGATGAAAAACTTGTAATTTTCATAAACCAAATGTAATACCTTAAGTTCATAGTTTTCAGAATTAGCTCATGGATGTAATTTTCCTGTTTTTTATTCAAATATGATGTATTGAGAAGATACCATTGTTTGAGAATGTTTTTTTTTTTTACACATAGTTTTCACAATTAATTTCCTAGCTGACCTAATTCTGTATTTTATTCAATCTTGCTTAATGGATATTTCTGTTTGCCTTCAGGTGTACAAGATTTATAAATGCGGGATATTCCTTTATTTAGTTTGCTAGTAGTTTATGAATGTTTGAAGCATTCGTATCCTTCTTTGTGGATTACATTTGGTTGTTGATTACCAGTAGATTTTATTAGATTTACATGCTCTGGTGCTGAATTATTTTAAACTTAACCTATTTGCGATTGGTAGTGACAAAGCCATTTCCTCCACAGGACTCTCAAGCTCTTGCTTCTTTATTCCCTTGGTATGCTTCTTATTCTTTATGGTTATGGTTATATACTTTCATTATGGTTATGGATATGTATTTTCGTTATGGATATGGTTATGGATTTTGTTTTGGTTATGTATTTACATTATGGTTATGTATTTTAACAGGAATGAACAAATGTTTGGAGATTTCTAAATAGTGAACATATTTTTGAAGAAACTCCTAATACATCATTTATTGAAGCAACCAAACTCCTAATACATTAGATATTGAAGAAACTCCTAATACATCAAATAAACTCGTAATACATCAGATATTGAAGCAACCAACATTAATATTAATAACCTAATACATCATTTAAGTTCTAGCTCGGCGATAGTTGCAATAGTCCTCCCACATTTGCAATGCTATTTCGTCTCTCTTACGAGCACTTGCATTTCGCTCAGAGTTCATGCTGTCGACATCTTCTCCGTATGTATCATCTCCATCAGGTAAAATAGTTTCCTCGTCTTCATCATTATATTCCTCAACAATATTTGCACCATTGTGTATACGGATGAAGTTATGCAAGACACAAGCAGCAACTACTATATCAGTTTGAGAGTTAATCGGGTGAAATGTTGCAACTTTAAGTATCGGAAATCTCATCTTCAAAATCCCGATGATGCGTTCAATATGATTCCTTAATGAAGCATGACGCAGATTAAACAGTTCTCTATAATTGGTCGGTCTACATTGAGCTCGTCCTTGCTCCTGCAAATGATAACGGACACCTCTGTATGGTGCAATAAAATTTGGGATATTTGCATATCCAGCATCCACGAGATAATATTTACCCCTTGGGACTTCAAAACCTTGTTCTAGCGAACGTTGGAGTATCCTAGCATCAGAAGCAGAACCTTCCCATCCAGCTCGTACATATACAAAGCGTAGATCAAAATCACACGCGACCATAACATTCTGTGATAGTGTTTGTTTCCTGTTTCTGTAAGGGTCTTGCAATGCCAGAGAAATAGTGATAGGAATGTGTGTTCCATCAATAGCGCCAACACAATCCTAAAAGTGAAGAAACATATAAAATAAAATAAAAAAATATGTGAATTTTTACTTTCAATTTCATAATATAAAAGCTTTACATAACTTGAAATATGGGAAAAATTTTCTGCTATTCTGAATAACCGGCGATGTAATTGTTGACGGAGGTTGTATATATTCACGAGCAAGTAGATTGACAGCCTTAAGTACTTTACCAAAATAACGACTCACTGTTTCTGCCTAATGTTGAAATCGTTCTTGTACATCACGGTTACTAGCATTATGTGCAAGAGTGTACATAAACATCGCTACTTGTTCCTCGACTATTGTCCTTTTCGAGTTGTAGAGGAGAGATCTTTCTCTTAAACGATCCACAAGCGCTCGAAATATGTGAGGCTTCATACGAAATTCTCTCTTACAATGCTCCTCATGACCTTCAAGGATTTCTTGTACATATAAAGCACATGTAAGTATGGATGTATGATGCTGCCTAGTTTCTGAAGTTACAGGACATCGACTCGGCAAATTGCTGAGTATGAATACATCATCGTCTTCATTCGTCTTCCTCCAACGATTTATAAAAGAATCCATGTTGAAAGTAGTGGCTAGAAGAGTGAATTTTGGGCTAAAGAAAATGAGCTTGTATAGTGCCAAGGAGTCATGTTGTATATAAATAGAGCAAGCTCATAACGGTTAGAATTATAACGACTATTGTTTAACGGCTATTTTTTGAATATTTAACGGCTATTTTTTGAATTATAATCCAACGGCTATTTTTTATATTACGTAATAATTTTTTATTATGTTACCAAACATTCATTCTGTAGGAATAAAATATGTAATAATTTATGTAATAATTACTTATTTTGGTAGCCAAACACTCATTCTGTAGGAAAAAAATATGCCAGAATTTCTGTAGTAATCCTATTCACTTCCTACATAATAAAATTATGATATAATATTTTATTTTGTATCCAAACAGGCCCTAAATGTAGGACCCATATAATATTTTTAAAAAAAAGGATCTGACACTTTGCTTATATGGAAAGATGCACACTCGTGTGTTTCTTTGGTGTGCTTGAAGCTCCATTATTAATGGCCACCTTTTTTATAATTATCATCTCAACCTTCTTGATTTTGGTCTTGGACATTAACGAATTTGACTTTTTTTCTTCTTCTTTTTAGCAAGAAATTAAATTAATGAACAAGCAAATGGAAAAAAAAAAGAAATTTGGGGTATTTTTTAAAAATTTTAAATAATTTATAAAATAATCTTTTTTTTACTGATATTATAATGTTTTATTAATGTTTTATAATTATTATAATTTTTCAAAATAAGACAACAATTACATATATTATAAAAGGTTTGCAACAATTATAATATTTAGGCTACATTACGACTGACTTCTTGGACCAGCTATATTAGGACAATTTCGTCGACTATGACCTTCATTTCGACATAAACCACAACGCTTTGGCTGACTGCCTTCTCTTATGTTCATTTTATTATGAATCCTCGTGGATTTTAGGCGCCCTGTGGATGGTCTTCTCATTGTAAGATCAGGACATAGATGTGGACCATTATAGGAGTTCCAGTAGCTCTCGTTTGACATTAGCTGAAATTCTTTATGGTATACATTAAAGATTGTCACGTATTCTTGCCAATGTAGATAAATGTATGCGCATGCTGCAAGAACATGGCGGCAAGGAAAATGAAGTGTTTGAAACCCACCGCAATCACACCACCGTGCTCTCAGATCAATGCGGTAAGTACCAGCTATACCACCGCATTACGGTGGTGTCATTTCATCTACCATAAAAGAATTTTCTTCACGATCAAATTGACGAACATAAATACTGCCTGTTACTTGTTGATTTTCTTGAATTATCTTCATTAGCGCTTCAGAGAATATTTGGCCCGATGCGATTTGAGCTTGTGCTTGTACACCTTTCCTTACAAACAACTCAGCTAGTCGAAAGTAAGTTGATTTAACCAAAGCTGTTATAGGAAGGTTCCTTGCCCCCTTTAGCACTACATTAACACATTCGGCGAGGTTGGTAGTCATATGACCATACCTTCGACCTTCATTGTCAAAGGCTTGAGCTCACTTCTCCCGTGGAATATTATCTAACCACCTCGTTGCCTCTATATCAGACTCTCTAAGTAAGCTGTACCAGTAGTTAAAATCAGGAGTAGTTTTCGAATAACCTACATTAATACCCATAAGAAAGGTGAAACAATTTTAAAACATAATAACAATATGCGTTTAAATTACTAAATTTAAATTTACAACTTACCAATGTTAACAACTATTCGTTGCATTTCTTTATTTTTGAACAGGCACATGAAGTTTGCAGAGATATGTCTAATGCAATAAATATGGTAGGCATGAGGAGGATTCATCCGACAACCAATTGCTCTAAATTCTCCTTTGATAGCCTCATGACGATCAGATATAAAACATATTCCGTCTTGTGGTGTCACGTTCGCTCGTAGATGCTCTAGGAAGAAACGCCATGCATCTAACGTCTCTCTTTCCACAATGGCAAACGCAATCGGAAGGATATTCTTATTACCATCTTGTGCAATTGCCATCAACAAAGTCCCTTTATATTTTCCATAAAGATGTGTGCCGTCTATCTGCACTACTGGCTTACAATATTTGAAAGCCTCCGCGCATGAGGGGAAGCTCCAAAAACAGCCAATGAAAAATATTAGTATCACGTACCAGGTGATTTCCATCATATGCCGGTTGAGTCTGGAGATCAATTATTGTCCCGGAAAGAATTTGTTGTAGTGCTGATAGTCATTTTGGTAACTCATTATACGACTCCTCCCAGTTACTTAATGTTGCTTCAATTGCTTTCTGCTTCACAATCCATATTTTTCTATATGTCGGTGTGTATCCGTATCGATTCCTGATCTCCGCTATCAAAACAAATATATTGATGGATGGCTTCTCTTTAACCAGGGCCTCTATATGTCGACGAATCATGTTTGAATCCAGCTTAGAATGATCTTGGGAGATCATTCTTTGATATCTGAAGTGTGAGGGCCGTTGTATTTTGTAATCTCCCAAATCTGCTTCCTCTTGTTGTAGGATCTTGCAGACCTCCAACTACATCCATCGCCATATGACTTACATCTTCTTGCATACCGAAGTTGGATCAGGACTCGATTACCTTAAAGTCCACCGACTTTTGTAGCGATAATGCTTAATCATTTATTACAACATCATCTTTGTTTCGAAATTGCATGCCTACATGCAATTCTCCATCTGCCATTACCCCTCTGAATGTGTGTACATATAATGAAGGATATACAGGAAATTCTGGTGCAGACATTGCTTCCAAATTAAGTGCCCTCATATGTGTTGGAGGCTCAAATGGCGACATTGTCATTTCTACGCTCTATCTGCCAACATCTTCCACATTGCAATGTTCTAAATCAAGATCTTCAGCACTTGTTTCACTATTCTCCGTGTAGTTATCACCATCGTGGTCATCCCCACTCGAGCTCTCATATTTACCAAATTCATTTTCATGAATATTATGAAAGGGAGTTGTTTCAATATTTGATGATTGTTGTAAGGTGGCGAAATTAGAATTGTGCGGTTGATTATCCCATCTTTCTGGTTCATTGACTAGTTATGCTGATGAAGTCCTCTCCCATCTCATATTATGCGGAATGTTGTCATCTCTGTTGATTTCGGGTTGAGCAGAATTACTAGTGGAAGTTGCAATACCAAGCTCGGCATATAATTCTATAACTTGAATATCAAGAAATGTTTGGTGGCAATCGAACATCATCTGAACATTTTGATCATTACGCAATTTGAATACCCGATAGCAAATTTTTTCATGGCCTGAAGAAATAGGTAGCCGGTATTTGATATGTAAAACTTTTTGACCGTCTACTATTTCTATATTTTCTTCAATGATTCTCTTTAAATTTTCTAAAGAGATATCATTTTCTACATAAAAACAAGCTTGATCGTCGGAGAAAAATATAACAGTATCCTCGCTTGTAGTGATTGAACCATTGTAGTAAACCAAAACAAGTGATTTTTCTGCCATTACTGAAGATAAAGAACTTGAAATTAGAGAAGCAAAACATTACATCTATTTATAATAACATTAACAATAATAATTTAAAATAATAAATAAGGTGGGGTTTATTCCTCTATCGGTGTACCTGCAAATTCGTGATGTTATTTCGTCCCTTGAATAGCTTGACCACTAAAGTCAGAGATCTTGACTTCTACTCCGTATCCTCCTGATCACAGAGGGGATCTACTGGAAGCGAGCCTTGTTCTTCTTCCTCTTGGCCGTCACTCTAGATAACGGTGGTTGGAGGAGATGGTGGCAATTAGCAAGACATTCAACAAAGAGGGGAAGAGAAGGAAGAAGAAGGTGACTTAATCGTTTTAGGAGTACAAGTAATGAGATAGCAGGAGTGGAGAAAGCTTGATTATAAGGTTCTCCAAAACAAAGGCTGGTAGGTTACCTAGGTCTTAGGTCTTCAAAGTGATCCCATCTAGGTTTTTAGGGTAGTATCACATGAGGCTATGGATCCCGTGACACATAACTCATAGGTCTTCATTATCAGTCAAAATGAGCAGTATTGACCTTGGCATCTCATGTGGTCTTATAAAATATTTAATCATGCGTTCTCATTTAATTAGTGATACATGATCTTTCATCCAACAACTTTTACTTGCATTAAAGTCCCTCTTTTAGTATCATGAGGTTGCACTGTATCCATGAGGGGTTGAGGTGACAATGCATGAGAGTGGGTGAGGATAGGGTCCCTTTATTTACGTAATCTTGGCTGGGAATGCACCTTATAATTGATGTCTTTCTTGTAGTTAGTATTGTAGTATCACATGAGGCTATGGATCCAGTGACACACAATTCATAGGTCTTCATTATCAGTCAAAATGAGCAATACTGAACTTGGCATCTTATGTAGTCTTATAAAATATTTAATCATGCATTCTCATTTAATTAGTGATACATGATCTTTCATCCAGCCGCTTTTACTTGCATTAAAGTCCCTCTTTTAGTATCATTTTTTGAAGACCCTTATGAAGAATTTATCACTTAAGTGTTAAAAGTCGTCATTTTGCACATGAGTCCCTTGGCAAGGATTTTAATGCATGCAAGCCATTACTCCATAATATGGTGGCTAAACTCAGTTTTGCTTCGGGCGACACGCAATTTTGTTGCATGTAGACGGTCAAAGTTATAATGACACTTCCCGTAACTAGAAGCGTCGCGTGAATCCCTTGTGTGCCTCCTCTGTCACCCTTCGCTCTTTAAATAGCTATCGATCAGGCCACGCCCTCCTCACTCTTTCCTCTACAGGGTTCCCACTCTATCCCCCTCAAATGGATCCTCACAAGCTGCGTAAATCATTAAGGGAATTTGCCAGAGGACTTCCACGGGCCTCGAGCCCCGAACTCCAACAAGTTGCAGAGGCCAAGGAGAAGGAGCCACCTACCTCAGAGCCGGTCTCTCACAAAAGGATCCGGGAGGACCCCGTGGCAGACTATAAATGCTCTGTACTCTTCCGCATGGATATTCGCCGCGTTGTCGAGCTCTACAAGATTTTGTATGAGAACCTCGCTCGAGAGCGCGAGATCCCCTCCCGTGTTGTCTCCGAGTTCAAGGAATCCGACGAATTCCAGGACCTGGTCTGCAAGGAGGGGCAAAATGGTGTCAAGGAAGGTTACAAAATCTTCCAATATATCTCTCGTCGTCATCCCGAGCTAGACTTGACTTCATTGGAGTTCAAGAACGCCCTTCAGTATCTCCCACCTAGTACCTCTGGTGAAGATACTGATTGAACAGATGTTATTGCTGTTGGTTTTGGAGCCCCTTCTCTTTTTTACTTGCTTTGTTTGCATCATCCTTTCTCTTTCTTTTTTTTTTCTTGTGATATACTTCCAGAGTCTTATTTTATATTTTTGCAGTGTGTTGTTTAGGCGTACTGTTTATGAATGAAATATTTATAATAATTATAAAACATTATAATATCAGTAAAAAAAAGGTTATTTTACAAATTATTTTAAATTTTTTAAAAATACCCCAAATTTCTTTTTTTTTTTCATTTGCTTGTTCATTAATTTAATTTCTTGCTAAAACAGAAGAAGGAAAAAAGTCAAATTCATTAATGTCCCAGACCAAAATCAAGAAGGTTGAGATGGTAATTATCAAAAAGGTGGCCATTAATGGAGCATCAAGCACACCAAAGAAACACACGAGTGTACATCTTTCCATATAAGCAAAGTGTCAGATCCCTTTTTTTAAAAAATATTATATGGTGCCCACATTCAATGAAAAAGGTCAATCCATCTGAGCATCTGCGCATTTTGATAAAAAATCTACAATATACGTATTTTGGTAATTAAAAGAAAAAAGTATAATATTTTTTAAAAAAAGCCGGGGTCGTTTGGTTTATTTTTCATTTTCTGTTTTCTAAAAAATTGGAAAACACAGAAAAGAAAAAAAAAATTTGTTACGTTTTCAGAAATTGGAAAATAAAAAAGCTGTTTGGTTTGATTTATTGGAAACATTTTTCATAAACAGAAAATAGAAATGTTTACAGAAACAGAAAATAAAAAAATAGGTTTATAAAGTTTAAAATATAAAAATATTTTTTATAATAAATAAAATTCAAGAAAATATATTTTAAAAAATAAAAAAATGACAGACATGATATTTTTATAAATTTTAAAATATAAAAATAACAAACATTATATTTTTATATATTTTTATAATAACAAAAGTTCAAAATATATTTTAAAAATTAAAAAATGCCAAACATGATATTTTTATAAAGTTCAAAATATAAAAAAAATAACAAATATGATATTTTATATATTTTTATAAAAGCAAAAGTTTAAGAAAATATATTTTTAAAAAATAAAAGAATATGATAAATATGATATTTTATATATTTTTATAATTAATTTTGGAGTTTGGTTTATTTACAACAATGCCATTGTCGTTTTCCAAGACTAGAAAACGTCTTTTTATCACTTTCCATTTTCTATTTTCTAACCCTATTTCATTTTCCGTCTTTTCGTGATTTCACGACCCAACCAAACACGTTTTCACGTTTTCCGTGTTTTCACAAAAAATGAAAAATGATGAAAACGAGGAAAACGGCCGAAAACGCCCTAACCAAACGGGCCCTTTTCCCGCTTGCCCTCCAAAAGGAAGGACGGTTATTAAATCCTCAAATATCACTTTGTAGCCTCAAGGTGTGAGATAGTGAAATTATTTAAATCTCTTATTAAAATTAATTAATGTTAATAAGATATTGAAATTACATAAATATTTATTGGCGCTATGGAAAATCAATCCATGATGCCTTCACGAGAAAGCCATCAACTACAAATCCCTCCAAATAACAAGTCCCCATGTTCTTTGTTGTTTAGTATGTAGCTATTGGATCATGAGCTCTTTGCTTGTAGTGTCACAAGACTCACAATCTCTCCCCGTGAATCAACATGCCTCAAATTGGAGTTTAGTTGGGTCTACCACCCTAGAATAGACTTAGTTAGGGTTTAGCCATTTAATGGGTTCCTAACACCTGTTTGCATGTATCATGAAATGTGGTATTAAGATTTTGTAATTCAGCCACTATATTAGGTTATTATCACATGCAAGCCATTTCTATGGCGTTTTGCATAAAACTCCCTTTTATTGGTAGCTATTAAATTCATGTCAAGTGGTTAGGTAGATTATCATATAAAAATTCCAGAAAATTATAGAATTTAATGGGGGTGGCCTTTACACTCCCTTTCAAGCTCAACCCTGATTATATATGTTGAAGGTGAAATTGATTTGGGGGGCCCGGGGGTGTAGTGTGTGGCCGGTTGTGGAGGAGAATTAGACCCATCTCCTCACGGGCAACCCTTGGTCACAACAACCCTCTGTCATCTTCTCCTTCACGGGCTCTAAACTGGAGATGAAGAGATAGTAAGCATGCCCTTACAGGGTTGATAGATGCCTTTGTCTCTTCTTTCCCCTTTTCTTTTCTTTTCTTAGTGTGCTCTCACATCTTGGTTCACCTTTTGAAAAATAAAGTCCCAAATTCATGGAGTCACAAGTGGGAGTTCACCTTTCCATTTAATATTTTTAGTTTCCTTTTAATATAATTATTTTCCACTTAATATTATACATTTTCGTTTAAGATTGAAAGTTACTGCTTAATTTATGTCTTTTCCACTTAAACCGTTTGGTTTCCGTTTAATATGCATGTTTACTACCCAGGACATTCGCGGGCGGCGTGTTTACCAAGTTTCTGTTTAACAAACATTGTTTCCATTTAACAAAATTTTTTTCCGTTTAACAAACAATGTATATGGTTTTACGCATGTTAGAAAGCATTAGCGTTTAACACTCGTAGTAGTCGTTGATAGGAGAAGAAGAAAAATATTTCATTCATAAACGGTACGATTAAACAACACACTACAAAAATAGAAAAGAATTCTTCGGAAGAACAACACAAGAAAGAAAGAAGAGAGAAAGGATGATGCATACAAAGCGAGTAAAAAAGAGAAGGGGGTCCAAAACCAGCAACAACATTTGTTCAATCAATATCTTCAGCAGAGGTACTAGATGGGAGATATACTGAAGGGCATCCTTGAACTCCAATGAAGTCAAGTCTAGCTTGGGATGACGACGAGAGATATCTTGGAAAATTTTGAAATCTTCCGCCACACCTTTTCGCCCCTCCTTGCAGACCAGGTCCTGGAATTCGTCGGATTCCTTGAACTCGAAGACAGCACTGGAGGCGATCTCGCGCTCTCGGGCCAGGTTCTCATCCGAAATCTGGTAGAGCTCGACAGCATGGCGAATATCCATACGGAAGAGTATGGAGCGTTTATACTCCCCCATGGCATCCTCCCGGATCCTTTTGCGGGAGACCGACTGTGCTGTAGGTGGCTCCTCCTCCTTCTCGAAGGCCTCTGCAACTTGTCGGAGTTCAGGGCCTGGGGTTGGTGAAGGTTCTCCAGCAAGTTCCCTTAGCGATTTGCGCAGCCGGTGAGGATCCATTCGAGGGGGATAGTTTGGGAACCATGTAGAGGAAAGAGTGAGGAGAGTGTGGCCTCATCGATAGCTATTTAAAGAGCACATATGAGGGCGCACAAGGGATTCACGTGACGCTTTGGATAGTGGACAATATAAAGGAATGAATAAGGAAAATAAATACTATTTTGGTGCCTTTTCCGAGTGAATTAAACTTGATCAGATAATTATTTAAAAAATTATTATCTCAAAAAAATATTTATTTATTTTTTAATTAATTTTTTATTAATATTAAAAAGTGGGGCCACTGATTAAAAACAAAACCCTATCATACTTATTTTTTTTATTTTTTATAATATAAAATAGTGGGACTCACAAATAAAAAACAAACTCCAAGTTAATTACTTTTTTATTATTATTTTTATAATATTAAAATGCGTGGGACCCATGAACTAAAAAAAACAAACATTAACAAACCTGCATACGTTACTTAATTGTTTGTTATTATTTTTATCATATTAAAATATATAAGATCCACAAATTAAAAAAAAAACCATTAGACGGAGTACGAATGCGCATTCCAGTAAATAATCACTGGAATGCGTATTTTCATAATTAATTTTTCTTTATATAATATTCTAAAAAAAGCCGTAGATGGATGAATAGTACATCAAACCCTCATCTTTATGACTAACCCTTATTAGAAACAACATTCTTGGAAGTACAATGAAATAATTAGTAGTCTTAAATTATCAACCTGATAATGTTTGAAACTATTAAAAAAGAATTATGTGAAAATTGTAAAAAATAGTTATAATTAATAGAATTATTCATTCATAAAACCTTATCACTAATCCTTGGTAAACATATCATCAACAGTTTCACTGTACCGTTGAAAACTTTAAGCATTGGTTAATTTAGTTAGTAAGAAGGTTTTTGCGTGTTGAGATCTCTACGGCGATTATGTTCCCAAAAACCTTGTGCTCCCTGTCACTGCCTCTCCCTTCACTTGCGATAGTAGGTGGGAGAGGATCACCTATGTGATTTGTGCACCCACTGTACTCCAAACCTAATAGGATGCCAAGGGCTTCAAACCTTATCTTTGTGCCTGTTCAATATGGCTCTTCTTCTTTATAGGAATATCAGAGAGGACCTTCACTCGCAACTGAGAAATTGAAGCGATCATGGGCAAACGTAGTTCGCAACCAAAGGGATAGCGCCCCATCAGAGATTATCCTTACCCTTAGGTTGATACTCGTGCGACCAAAGGCATCGGTTGATGATGATGTGGTCGTCCTAGAAGATGAGGTCGTCGCCATAGCTCAAGAATCCATGCCCTTCGCTCTCTACGGTAAGGCCATAGATAAGCCCAAAAGTAGTCAAATTCGGCCAGGGGTATTGACCCGGCCAAGTCTAGGGGTCAAGGGTCAAGGGTTCAACCGGGGTCAACCCGGGATTAAATCGTGATCAATAATAAAATATAAAAAATAATTTATAATAATTAAAAATAACCAAATATAATATAAAACATAATTATAATATTAAAAACCATTAGAAACCAAGATTATAAAAATAAAATAAAATAAAATAATATTCTAAATTAATACGTAAACAAATAAATATCTATTAAAATAATTTAAATAAATAATAAAATTAAAAACTTGAATAAATAATAAAAGGTTTAGAGTTTAAATAAATAATAATAAAAACTTAATCTCTAAGCAAGTGATTTAGATTTCTATTTAAATTGAATTATTATTGAGATAAGCATAAGTCCCAAGATAATGATGTTCTCATGGCTTCTCATCTCCGCCACTTCTTCTTCATCTTCTCTTTGTTGTTCGTCTTCAAAGCCGACAACAATGGTAGCCTCCCTCCGAGCCCATCGACCATCCCTAGTAATTAATCTCCTATATCTCCTATATCTGCGAAGCTCCATACAGAACGTAGCTCCATACAGAACCTCCACGAGTGGCTTGGCCCCATCTTCAAGATCTACATCGGCTCCTGTTGGGCCATCTTCATCTCTGATGGGCATCTCGCGCACGGCGTCGTCTTCGCCGATCGCCCCAAGCCTCCCCCCGCCATCCGCATCTTCTCAGCTGCAACCAAAAATGACCCAGTTGACTAGGTCGGGTCAACAGGTTTCCGGTTGAACCGGCCAGGTCAAAGGATTATAGCCGATTCAATCTTTTTCCAGTTTTATGGGCATGCCCGGACCGGCCACATGGTTGCTTCCCGATTTTTTTTGATTGAACTGGCTGGACCGGTCCGGGTTTGACTACCTTGGATAAGCCCTCTTCCCTTGAAGTCACGAAGGAAAGTCTCGCTATGCTCTAGGATAGCCTAGATGAGTTTTATGTTGCTGATATGGCCAACGATTTATTTCTCATTAGGTTTTCCTCCGACTATATACTGGAAATACTGTTGGTTGAGGGTCCTTGGACCATCAACAGCTCTATTCTCCATCTCATACGTTGGAGAGAACACTTTCAACCTAGCTTCAAATAACTCTCCTCGGCAATCCTTTGGGTCCAGCTACACCACCTCACGAGATCTGGAGACGGTGGCTTCCTTCTTAGAAGGATTGTTAAGATCAATGAAACCACAACTACGATGAATAGAGCTCGTTTCACTAGGGTGTGCATAGAATTGGACCTTAATTAGCCCCTCAAGCTCGGGGTATGGGTAAGCTCGTTGACGGTTTCCAAGGTTTTTGTCGCGATTTTGTAAAAAAAACTACTTTTATTTTGCTACAGGTGTGGCGTTATCGGCTATGGGTTGGAGCAATGCCCGATAGAGATGTCTAGGAGTCTACAAGGGGAATCTAGAACTGGACCACGACCTCCTGACTTGAAAGGGAAAGCGGTAGTGGTTGAGGATAACGATCATTTCCCTCGGAATACAACAAATCCACATAACAAAGCTCCAACCATAGAGCAGTTGGGAAATATAGGTGAAGAAGAACCAGGGTTCTACCCTTGGATGGTGTTGCGGTGAAGGCAAGGCCAAGGATGGGGCTCATAATCAACAAGAAGAGCTCAAGCAAATGGTAGTCGTCAAGTTGCTAAAGTCTCAAGCTCAGCTTAGAAGATGATCAGGTGTAAAAACGGGATTGTGTACGCGCCTCTGAATCGCCCCACCGACCCACAGGAGATGGGACACGTGGCATCCTAGGGACCCGGTCAAATCCTTAGTCCCAACGTTCAAGGGGGCCAATTCCTAAGCTTTTTAGGCAAGCGTGCGACAGAGGTCAATTGTGTGCATGGCTTGAGAGAGAGAAAAGCAAGGAGACCATGCCTGGTCAGGTGGGCTCTAACCTCTCGCTAGAAGCTTCACAATGTGAGTGAAATAACGTTAGTGCCCACGTCGGCCATAACCCTTCTGAAGAAGATACCACCTCCACTCATCTAGAGAAAGAGGGGTATTTTGAAAGTGGCAATAGTGTGGAAATGACACGTAGGCCATTGGGGTTAATGACATCCTCTGTAATGGGAGAAAACCTTAACCTCACATCACCCTTTGAATTGAATTTTTATTTAATGTATGATGATAATTAAAGGATGATTAAGGGCATTAATGACCACATTTCTTTAGTGCAGTTAGTTTTGGACATCATTATGGATATAGTTGTCAAAGCAGTGCGTCTTGGCGGGGAAGCGACCGCGACGATACTATAGCAGCTAGGCCGTGCTAAGGCCGCGGCCATGCAATCTTTGGTGATAGGTCAGTACGTCACGGCTGTCAATGCATTTTTTATTTTTTATTTTTAACTCTCTCCTACTCTCTATCCTCTCTTTAACTATCTTTCTCTCTTTGATTATCTTTCTCTTGTGACTCTCTCCTCTCTTCTCTTCTTTCTCGCCTATTTTCTCTCATGCCTCTCTTCTCGTCTCTCTCTCTCTCTCTCAAAACATAGATGCCCTCAGCTCTATTTTTTTTCCTTCTGATTTGTAATTCATTTTGTAGAAGTGATTCGAAGGTTTGGATCTAGACAAGAGGGAGGTGTTTAAGGGTTTTTTTTTCTTTTTATTATTTTAAGAATTTTCTAATTTTTTATGAATTTATTATAATTTTTAAACAAAAAATTAAATAGTTTTTAAAAGGGGTCGGCCCGCAGCACTGCATGGCACGCCACGATCCCAATGGAATTGGGCTGTGCCTTGTGCTGGGCCGACCCCCTTGGGGTTACCCGTTGACGCCTATAGTTATGGGAGACACAATGTTGAAAAATCAGATGGAGGTCCTAATGTCAGAGGCCCACACAGACCCAGACCCATCTGATAACGTGGACCACCAGGCTTGTGTCACCCACAAGTAGAATGGTGAAAAAAGGACCTTGATGGATCCAAGGAAACAACTGAAGAAGGGTCGGATTGGGCCTAATAAAAATTGAAGGACTTGGTTATAGCTATCTTATAATGTTTCTCATGAATTTTATTTCATGGAACTAAAGGGGAGCGGTGGGCAAAGATACCATAAGCCAAATGCATGCTTTAATGAAATCCAATAATGTGTCATTTTTTTTGTCTTGTAGAAACTAGGGCTGATGGCCCAAGAGTTGTCAGATTTCATAGAACTTTTCGTAGGGAATGGTAGTGGGCAACTATATCGGCAACCGAGTACTCAGGTGGTAGTATCGTTCTGTGGAGAAGAAGCATTGGCACAGTAACTTCACTGGCGATATCCAAGTATGTCTTGAACCTGGTTATCACCCATACTAATAGTAAATCGTGGCTAGTATCTTTCATCTATAATAGTCAAATAGTAGGAGAACATAGGAATGTTTGGAGTGAGTTGGGCAAGCTCTCTATTATTTTGAGGCCATGGCTCCTAATGGGAGATTCAATATCATCTGAAAACCTATAGAAAGGCAAGGAGGATCTAACAAACAAGGACCAGGTTTGAAATAATAACTTTTTAACCTATTTTTACAGAATAATAATCTTACTGACCTCAGATTCACTGGATCTTCCTTTACATGATGTAATAACCAAGAGGGGAAATCTAGGATGTGGGCAAGGTTAGATCGAATTATTTCAAATGAATTGTAGCATGACTCAGTCTTCTCTTATCACATTTAACACCTACCTAGGCGCAAATATGATCACACCCTACTCTTGCATTGTAATTTCAATGCTTCTGGGGGTACTAGACAATTTAGATTCATGAATAACTGGATTCATTTACTAGCACGTGCAGATAGTGTTCATGATATTTGGCGTAATAAAAGCAAAGTGAATCATATGCATGATTTGAGTTACAAATTTCATAAAACCTTAGGAAAAACCTAGTGAAAACAATGCCCTCAATTGACACAAGTTTTAGAGGATAAGATTAGACAAGTTGAGAATAAAATAGCTAAGATTGAAAATAAACAAGGCTTAAACATAGAAGACCATGACAATGACAGGGAACTAAGATCCTTATATCATAAGCAACATGCCCTATTAAGGCAAAATACCATAATATGAGCCCAAAGATCTAGACTCAGATGGCTCCAAAATGGTGATTACAATTTAAAATTCTTCCACTAAATCACAAGAAACCACATGACACATAATACAATTAACCAAATAAAAAATGAGTTGAGTGAAATAATCACAGACTCTAATAGAATTGAACAAGAATTCATAAACTTTTTATACTAAATTGTGGCAAGCTCATCAGCATAGGGTCATTAATCACTTAGTACATGCACTGCCAAATGTCATCCCTTCTATAACCATAGAACAAGGACAAGAACTCATTAGACCAATTACTAGACATAAAATTTTTAAAGTACTATCATCCATGCCTAAAGGTAAATCACCCAACCCAAATGGACTCAATGTAGAATTCTTTATGGCATTCTAGAATGTAATAGGGGACTCACTAGTAATGGCAATTAATGCCTTTTATAGCTTTGGCCAACTACCTTCTAGTTGAAACCAAACACACATTTGTCTAATTCAAAAGATAGATAATCCTCAATCTGTTAAGGATTTTAAACTTATCTCTTTATGCAAGGTAAATTACAAAATCATTACCAAAATCATGCCAAATAGTATAAGAACAGTGCTGCCATACATAATTTAGTAAGGAACAAATAGCTTTTATCGATGATAGGAGCATCTTTATGCCAAATAGTATAAGAATAGTGCTGCCATATATGAGATGGGAACGCCCAACCCCCAAGATCCCCGGGCCCATAGGCACGTGACAAACCGGCCGTACCCGAACAGGGACGGGCACTGCCCGAGCACGAAGCCTCGATGATCACCAAGCATAATCACGCACACAAACGGGAATCATATATAAAGAAATCAACATGTCTACAATATGATAAACAGCAGAAATAAATATACGAATCCCTGGGTCTACAAACCCTAATATCATGTCATATAAAGACTCCTACTCGGGAACCTATAAATGATATCCTCACACACTCATGTGACTAGAGGCACCCACCTCAGCTCTCAATCCCCTGTAGTCTTGCGTGGCTCTCCGGTGTCCCGTAACCTACTCCTCGGGATCTGAAAAGAAGGTCAACAAGTGCATGAGCTTTCGAAGGAAAAGCCCAGTAAGTACCCTGCAGGGAAACACAATAAAGTCGTGTCAAACTCAATGTAAGATAAGAGAATGAATAGGCAAATCAAGAACATGACAATCAAACCCGGCGTGGGAAGCACAAACCACACCAGCCATACCACCCCAATGAAAACTATCCAACGGTAGGGACTCCCTAACTAAAATCATGTCATCTCATAACAAACAGCTCAAGCGAAGCTTGCAAACCATCCCCCGGGCAGTCATCAGCCTAAGCTGATGGCAATCCTCAGTCCGTAGCGCTACTCACACATACATGTACGTACACGATCAGCGTATCGTCCCACTGACGGGCATGCAGGACAGCCAGAGTATCGTCCCCCTGACAGGAAAGCACGCAACGGTGTCCCATTGCGGGCCCCGAACGCCAAAGCAGAGCCACACGCTCTCCCAACGACCGGCGGAGAATCCACAAGAACAACACTTTTTGAGTGGAAAGAAATATCATACAACCAATCACACATGCACAAGCATGGAATCAAAGAAATAATAATCCAAAGCATCAAATGAACATGCATGAGCATGGTATCAACAAATCAAGGGACCAATCAACCAATGATTGGGCAAATTAGGCAAAGGCATTTACATGCTCAAACATGTAATCCAGAAAGCAACGATATGACCAATCATCGAATGAAGGTAAGCAAGGCAAGAGCACTTACTTGTATCAAAGGGATCCCGACTTAGTCGTAAATTTTCCTTGACGTGCCTTTTCGCACTACGTCGAAATCTGGTAATTAAATCTAGGCTTATTATGCTTGTCAACCATAAAATAATGAACAAGCTCCTACATATTTACATGACTTACACACGATCATGTACGCATTCATGCTCTCCCAGCCTATCTTATTATCTCATCAAACACGGTTTACTATACTTATTCATTTAACCAAGATACAACTGGCTTCCTAACTATAATGCCCTTAACGTCCTTTCTTGATTTACTAATAACCTCCTAGTATAATAGGATTTCTTTCACAGTGGAGTTTCTTATATTATAGTGAGATGGGCTTTTATTAACCTTCAACCAATTATAATGACCAACCCACTGGCAGTCTCTCTTGGGTTTGCTACTTAATGACATGCTAGAAAATTCAAGCAATCTCTAATCATACATGCTGTCCTTCTGAGTTCAATTACTCCTCACCATCATCTCCTCTTAACTCCTAGAGTGAGCATGGAAGATGAACATCTTATTTACAATCTGTTATTAAATTCAACGGGTTTCTAAAAGCCCATAACTGATGTCTACTTAGTCTAACAGCAACAAACCATCAAAATCTCACACATGCATCAAGTGCACCTGTTCTCAGTTTATATACACTTAAGCTATCTTTAATACTACACATTATTTTTCCCAAGTTTACGTGAAATTAAACCCATATCTTGTAATCTTTAATCTAGGCTCATACATGTTAATAGAAGACATCAACTTCCTTTTCTTTTATCTCTTAACAACTTTTTAAAACAAGCATTACACCATTCCTGGAGATTAACTTTAGTTTCTTACCTTTAACCAAATCTGTGGCTTTTATCAACTTTTTCATATGAAGCTTTTCTCACTCCATTCCCACTCAAACCATCATCAAAGCCTACTTTCACTTATTTAGACTCTTGAGCGTGCATGCATGCAAGAGAAATAAACAAGTATTACGAGTGGGAATAGCAACTCACCGTTAGGCGCCCGACCACGACACTCTCGACTCAACCCCAGTAGACTCACTCGCCGTTGTCTGGGCCGTGAGTTCCTTGATGGCAACTTGGAGTTAAGGGTCGTGCAAAAGCTCTTTTGCAGGCTCCTGTCGTTGTCCTCCGTGAGCTTATGGTGAGTTACCAACGCCCTTCGTTATTACTCCTTACTCCAACCAGTGGAGACTCGTCAAGTCCTCCCGTTTCTCTTTATCTTCCACGTTGGCTTAACTACTAGTCGGTGTTCGTGTGGTTCCTAGTGGTTGTTTTCTCTCTTGCTTCGTAGAAGAAGAAGTAATGGTTTTCGAAGAAGAGCTCATGCTCTTATGCGTTCAGAGAGGGAGGACTATGGGATCTTTGAGGCTACATGCGTTGAAGTGATGGAACGTTGCCTACTCCCTTCCACGCTTTCGGCGCCCGATCCGCGGCAACACGCGTCGCGATCGGATCTATATTGGACTCCACGTCAACACAGACCCTAGGCCACATCGCCGCCATCCTCTCCACCACGATGCTTTCAAGTTATCTTATGTTTTAAACCTGCACCGTTGATTCCTATCCAATATTTCGTGCATGATAATGTCATTTTACACAACTGGCCAATATTTGGTTGAAAAGCAAATCCTGCAAGACTTTTATCATGTGAGGGTGTGCATCATGCACTTCAGCCCCTTATTTGTTTAATTATTACATGCACTTCCCTTTGCATGAATATGTCATCAAATGAGTCTTTTGCAAACATACCCATTATTTCTTATGGTTCACATGCAAGTCCATATATTCACTTACTTATGTGAGTGAGTGCTACTTGCATATTAACCCTTCATTCTTTTGCTATATCTTCTAGGTCCCCATCTCATAGTAAACCCATTATGCATTTAGGCCCCTTTACTCCACAATATTTACTTCTCTTAAAAACTCAAGAGAAGTCCATTATGCTTTTAAATACTCCCTATTAAATTATATTAATATTAGTAAGGAATTAATTAATCTAAGCATGATTAAGAGAATAATTAAAGATTATATTAGGCTGTAAAACTAGCGGCTCTTAGAATCTTTATGCCAAATAGTATAAGAATAGTGCTGCCATATATGAGATGGGATGTTGTCGTTGTTGTTTTGCTGAAAATGAAACTTCCCTCTTCAATGGTTCAATTGGTTCAAAACCTTTATAGAGTCACCAACTATGGCCTTGTAATTAATGAGAAAACAGGTAGATGGGTACAACCAATGACAGGTATTAGACAAGGAGATCCCTTATCCCATATCTCTTTATCATAGTTTTACAGATCTTAACCAATATCCTCAACAAGGTTGAGTCTCTAAACATGCTTAGAGGAGTAAAGATCAATAATAACCTCACCATCAATCACAGTTTATAAGCTGATGATTTACTTGTATATATGTTGTAGAGCTTCTAGGGGAAATTCCAAAGCTATTAAAATGTGCATAGATATCTATTCTAAGTTAACTGGTCAGCGAGCAAACCTTAACAAATCCAAATTATTTTTTCCCTCATGGTTGAACCGAATATTAAGAAGAATAATAGTAGACATACTAAACCTACAACAGGGTTCCTCTTCAAGTACCTAGGTTGTTAGATATCACCCTTTAGAATACTCATATATAAGTTTAGAGCCCTCACTGATAAAGTTGAGAAGAAGTAAATAGAACACTGGGGACAATTGTAATATGATAAGGAATTTCATAGCTTTTGTTAATATATATTATAACTACAAACTCAGTGTCAATGGATCCATGGATGTTTGACATACCACTTTAGTTAAAGCCCACCTTTGTAAATATAGATTATGATCTCACTTACATGTAGGTTATAAACATACTTGGATTTCCAATGGGACACATAATTAATTACAGATATATTTACTAACCCAATAATAGACATTATAAGATCTAAACAAGTGGAACAACTAAAGAATGAGAGTGACTGGAGCTGGATGCCAGGGACATATGGGAAAAGTCTAACAACAACAATCTATGGCAGGCTAAGAGGAGAAGAAGAAGAATCTCATTGGGATGGATGGAGAAAGATGTGGAAGCTCCAAACAACACCCAAGATCAAACACTTCCTATGAAAAGTGTTCCACGACAGATTACCCACAAGAGAATACCTCTATCTAATGAATATAGGTTCCTAGGACCTATGCCCACTATGTCACTTAGGCAGTGAAACTATTAACTATTTGTTCATTGAGTGTAGGTGGGCAAGAAGAGTATGGGATGAGATACAAATAGAAGGGCATCTAAAACAATGGGGCACTATGCAAGGAACCCTACTGGAAGGGCACTGGTTAAACTCTTGGAAACTAGGAAGACATAGATTAAAATGCACAGTCAACACTACTAGCATGTACATTCTGACAAATTTGGAAATCTAGGTGTGAGCATATATTCAATGGCCAGATGTTCAAACCTAGAAGGGTGGCAAAAAGAAGCATCATACTAAATTAAGAGTATACTCAGCAACATATCGATACCTATTGAATAGATCGGGAGTAAAGTGGGGCAAGCTTGGAGCAGAGAACACTGCAAGCATCTGTTATTTACAAATGGTTCTTGGATGAGGAGAGCTGAAATAGCAAGTATAGCCTACTTAATTCTACCTAATAAGGGTGAATTTTGCTTTGACCGAATGAAGACATGTGCTGCTCAATCGGCTTTTGAAGTAGAGATGGGGGCTGTGAAAGAAGGAATCAAAGAACCAAGGGGAATGGGGTTAACAACAACAATCATACATAGACAACCAATATATACCAAGTATTTTCCAATTGAATGGACAAGATTACAATTGGAAGACCTATGAAATCACACAACAATGTCGAATGCAGATGAAGAGACTCCGAACCTGGGATTTTAGAATTATACTTAGAGAAGACAATAGTCCTGCATGTTAGTGCATAAGCATTATGTTGGCAATATTTGACACAAGGACACAAGTCCAAGCCTCTGTTTATCCGGGTGCAACCCAAGATGCTGATAGATTACAACATGGCTTGGAGACTCCATTCTTGGAAGAAAGCATCATCACTTCATTGATTGATTGACTATGCATGCTGATTACATGGTGATTGATCAGAGCTGATTTGGAGATCATATGCAAGCAGCCACATTGGGAAGGAAGATGATTGATTGAAGCTGACTGAAGGCAAGAATGGAGAAATGATTTGGCGTATGAAGATTGATTCTCAAGGTGCTGAATTAGAGCCAAATCAAGTATAGTGGATCAAGAAAGGCCAAACTGCGGTTTGGAAGATGATTGGTGGAGCCAATCAACAGCTCAACCTTGCAGGTTGATTGAAGGTTTCGCGCTATGGTGGAGTCACCGGCCAGTGATGAAATTTGCGTCTGTAGGAGAGGTGGATCGGCTAGTTGTGTGTCGGGATGAGGTGGATCTGACGTAGTAGACTCGGAACTCAACCAGGAGGGTTGGAGGTGTGTCGAGGTCGAAGAAGTGCAATGGATGTTGTGGCCTCGGTCAAGTTCGTCAGCCGGACCGTGTTGCAATTTCGGTTACAACTAAGTTGCAACAACCAATTGTGGAAGGAGTCCAATTTGGCAGTTACAGAGATTTTGGAGATCCTGAAGGTGATAGCGGGTGCTGTGATGGCTTGAAGGCAGGGAGACGTTTATATAAGACCAGGACTCAGAGGATTGAAGGTGAGCCGACTAGAGTAGTCCCTTGGAGAGGAGGGTGATAGTGGTCACTTGTCAATCAAGGAGTGGGTGCTTATTATAGAGAGAGAGTGAGAGGAACTCTTGTACTCCTGTCTTCCTTACACCTTTAGTGGATTGTCTTCTTCGGGCTTGGCTCCCCAGACATAGGATGGTTCAGCCGAACTGGGTTACCAACTTGCTTGTCTCCTGTGTGTATGTTTTGCTTTACTTGACTATGTTTATGTGTTAGAGAATTTGTGAACATGAAGTTGCAATCTGTGTTGCAATATAACATACAACAGGCGGACAACTGAACCTGACGGAACTAACACTGCAGATAAGCTGGCAAAGGAGGCAAGAAGAATAGTTGAAGAGAAGATATATTAGTTGCCGGCTGATGTTATGAATCTTTTTCAAAGCCATAAAAACTCTATAATGAACTAGTTATATTTTACTCTCCTCACCAAAAAAAAAAAAAAGAAAGAAAAAAAAAAACAGTTTCACTATTAATGAAAAGAAAGTCGTCATTGAAAAGTTTGAACCGGTAATTGCCAAAAAGTCCCTTGACTGTTTGGCAATTACTTTTTAGTCCCTGGGGTGTACTGTTTGGTTTATAGTGTGTGTTGGGGTCCTTGGAAACAGTGCCGAAACAGTTCCAGGGACCTTTTGGTAATTTTCCCAAGTTTGAATTCCATGAATTGAAGATGGCAAGCAGAGAATTTCACACAGAGATTGCACTCAGATGCTTCATGGGATGAAGAGAAACAAGTGGTAGGGATTAGCTATATTCTGTTTTGCAGGGACTCAAATACATTGAGCCAGATCAATCATTGAAGGGGAGGCACTAGCAATGAGAGAAGGGATGAAGGTGCTGCTGGAGAAGGGAGGAACTGAGGTACAGATCTTCACTGATAACACCCAGCTGTTCAGAGCAGTGAGGACAGGGAGAGAGGATTATAGTTGGAATGCAAAAAAAATAATAGAAGAATGTAAGCAAATGTTGGAGTCAAGGCCAAGATGGGAGGTCAATAGAATTCCCAGGGAGGAGAAAATGGAAGCTGATTGGTTAACAAAGGAGGCACAAAACTCAGGAGAAGAGAGAATATATGCAGACATCCAGCAGTTACCCTGTAGAGAATGGGATTCAACTCCCATGGTGAACATGTTTTGTATTAGAGTCTTGTTGTTTTAGCTTATGCTCTAATTACCAAAAAAAAAAAAGAAAAAAAAAAGAGAAGGAAGCAAGAACAGTTGAAGAGAAGAGAAGATATACCAAGTAGCTCGGTTACCGGCTGATATTAGGAATCTTTTTCAAAGCCATAGAAACTCTGTAATGAACAACTAGTTATTTTGACTCTCCACACCAAAAAAAAAAAAAAAAAAAATCACTGTTAATTTATAGAAAGTCTTCATTGAAAAGTTTGAATTCCATGAATTGACTTCAATCTGTACATTTACACTAAAAACCAATTCAAGTTCTGTGTTTACACATCGATGCATGAATGCATAATGAATTCTTTACTTCTGCACATTTGCACATTGCATTGTGATTTTTTGAATATCTGCATGCTCGAATACTAGAAACTGCGCAACATAATACTACTGGAATTTGATGCTACGTCCGAACATACAAAGATTTTTGAGGTTGAAGTAAGTATGTGAGCATTTTGGAGTGTGAGACCATGAATTATCGGTAGAGGAAATCCTTTCCTAAGATGCAGATTCACGTACGGCATGAATACAGTGTTTAGGAAGATCCGCATCACTCCCTGCAACAAAAAGCAAATGAAATATGAGTTTCTTCGATCTCCTTGTTATCAGAATAATAAACTTAAATCATGAACTAGAAGAAGTGCGGAAAATCTGTATGTATTTAATTTACACCTGAATTAGAGACATATGGAAGTTGCCGACTTTACTCCACTTCAGTTTCAGGGTGAAGTCATCTAACTGTGCACTGCCAGCTAAGTTGTTTCCCGAAATCTCAGGAACCCCAGTCGCCAAAACCTCCTGTAGAAACACCCGTTTCTTTTTAACATCATCAGAAAAGTATTTGATCATTGGAGCTAGAACAAAATATAAGATAATTAGGCACCCCTTGGCACACAACTTGAAGCCTGATCTTACAATTAAACATGCCAAATAAAGAATGTAAAATGAATCCAAGGATAATAGAATATGAATATAAGATTTCTCACAGCACTTTGCATTAATTACTCAGTAACTGCAGCCACTTGTTGATAAGCTTACCACTGATATGCATGCAACAGGAACCGCAACCCCGAAATCAAGAACATTGACTATCATGTCCGAGAAGATGGTGACACGAATATTCTTGGTTCTTACTTTTATAATTGGAGGAGAGCTTAATGTAATATTGAGTACCATGTCATCATTGGGGTACTTCTTGTACAGTTTAGGGATCAGATACCTCCAGCTTGCAGTGTTTAAAAGAGACTGATCGGGCACTTTGTCCACAAGCCAATTCATCAATCCAGCCTGAAGAAAACAAACTTCGGACACTGAAAATCAACAGCATCAAAAGGTCATATTATATATGTAGGGATACGGCAAAAGTACCTGGAAATACACAACTGATCCAGAATTAAATACAGCTTCATCCAATGAAATCTCAAGCATTTTTACTTCCCCGCCACAAAAATCTGAAAGCTGGGAGTTCTTGTTCAAGTATCTCAGAACCGTACCATCATAGGATGGGATGAATAGGCCATTGATATCCACCTCAACAGAAGAATTTCCAAACAGAGGACCATTGACGACAGTGACATTTAAAGAAACAACTTTATCCACATCAATCTTCTTCGGAAGAGTTTGCAACAATGAGTCTAGCTTTAAGGCCCCTTCAACAATCTTCTTAGTAATAGTAGTTTCAATAGTGGATCTAATTTTATCCTTGAAAGCATCTATAAACCTAGAAAATAGAAAAAAAGTGGAAGACAGTTAGATGTCAACTCCTAAAGTTACAAATCAAACATCGCAAGGAACAACATAAGAAAAAGGTTGCGTACCCTTGATAAAACCAAGAAGCTCCTCCATCTAACGTTATATTTATATCTTCCAAATAACAGCCACATTGTGCAATGTTCAGCTTCAGCGTTCCGTTTTGGTTCTCAACATTTATGGTGAGCCCAACTTCCATTCCTTCAACCTTACCCAGAAGCACCAGTCATCAATTTCCTTTTGTTTAAGTACAGATACAAAATGAGCTGAATGTCTTACTAGAAAGGAAAAGAAAGAGAAGAGAAACATATAGAGAGGACTCAAATAGAAAAAAGAAGAAAAGTATGACGAAAGATAGGAAGTCAACAAGTAGACAATAGACACATGAGGAAGACTATTGGCAGTTTTTCCGGCAAAGAATTAAAGCTTCATTGAAGGAAAAACAAGCATCACCAAGAGTATCAGACCAGAAATGTCTGTTCTACTAATCGATGGATGGAATAGATAAGCCATGAGCCAAGCCATACTGCATATACTATATAGTATACATAATAATCAGATTTATCCTCCTGGGAATTTAAATACACTAAACCAGAGATAACCATCTCAGATGATTATCTATCATCTTGAAACAGACAATTGGTTGGATTGGTACCAAATTAAAATGTGAACTTGTGTAGAAAGAACATAACCATAAAATATTTGAGTCAAAACATTGATTCTTTTCTCTTTTTCACATGAACCGCCTTTAGAGAGGAGAAAAACAAGGCAATAACCACTATAGGTCCTTGATATCAAGTGATCCAGTAGAAGAGATGGTTCTACTAGCTCATTGCATCTTTGGGAATTATTTTATTTCACAACTAGATGGTTCTTCTCTCTACTCTTTAGAAGCATAGTTTGATCTTCACCATTAAGTTATTCTACGAACTTAATATGAATTAGCCCCAATTCAAGAACTTCAAGTGTGAGGATCAAAGGTTGTTCCTTGAAGGCCATTTCAACAACAAAACATTCTTGGATCATGTAAATAAGCAATAAGGAAAGCATGCATGTGTGATATAACAAGTGGAGATAGCAGTAAGAATGAACTAACATCAAGCAACAGAGGGTAAGATCCAACTACCTTAACAGAAGCAGTCCCCTCATCTGAGATTTCGATAGGAAGGAGCCAAGTACTGTATGAATACTTCCAATTCATGCTCAATTCCACAGTGACCCCTGAAGCTGCAACCACAACTCCGGATTCACCGGGCTGAAGTGTCGAACAAGGTACATCGATATGATAAACTGTAATGTTGGTTAGTGATGCCGAAACTCCACCGATCAAAGGAATCTTCTTGGACTGATGGATGTCTGGGAGGGTAAGGGAAGTGAGGGTCTGAATTGCATTCTCAATGAGCAAGTCTTTGACAAAAACCAGACCCTTCTCGGATATAACAGCGGAGATAAATCCAGTTTCAGATGATTGAAACTGGGAGGTGGCAGGACTCGCGAAGATTGATAAGATGAGGAAGACAAGGATTGCTCCCATGTCTTTGGGGCTAAGAAAAACCAGATTTTGGGAAGAAATCAAGATAAAAGATTGGATTTTTACAATCTAGCAGATGAAAGAATGCTCCCTTGGCGATTCAGAGAGGATATAGGGCAAGCCTTGAGGTGATATGAACTGGAATCATAGACAAGCCAAGATTTGAAAAATAATTGAAATTTGGTTCTGGGATGAAATCAAGATGACAAGAGGCTACCTTGGCACCAAAAATTGGATCTTTTTACAAGATACCAGATGAAAGGGGGCACCTCTTTGGGATTCGGATGGAATAAATTTTGATTTCTGGAATGAAACTGGATTTTCAGAAGCAAACTATGGATTGTGGATAAAACAAAGAATTGAATTTAAAAAAAAAAAAATCCTATTTTGGGATTCAGGATTGGGAATTCAGATGAGAAATGGCCATCAAAAAATGGAATTGAATATAAAAATTCATCTGATTCATTGAGGCTTTTTTATGGATGAGCAAGGGCTGTTCTTTGAAATGATAAGGGAACAAGATGGTGATATTATACACAAATTTGGAGGTATATTCTGGGGTTTCGAAGCATTCAATCAGTGATTGAGAGAAAAGTCATTGGATGCTTGGAGTCATTGGGGTTAATTAAGTTTATTAATATATGACAAATGTCAAATGTGAAGTTGATTGATGTACATCATTCCGTAAAAAAATTTCCAGAGTCATATTTGCAAACAAGAAAAACTACAAATTCAATAAAAATCAAGTAAAGGGCTGAATAATAATAAACATCTTTTAGGGGCTGTTTTGTAAAACATTTGAGTTTCTGGTCTTGTTCCGTCCTTGGACGAACAAAAAAGAACCGGAAAGGCGCCTCCTTTACGTTTCTCTTAGCCTCTTGATCCCTTGCCAACCCAATCCCTTCAGAAAGATGGCGATGCAGACTGGAATCTCATCATCCAAAGTCCTCATCCTCGTTGGTGCAGGTGTTTCTCTTTGTCTGATTTCTTGTTGAATCATTTATTGTGTTTTTATCTTGTAGATCTTTTGGCTTTATGTTTAAGTAATTGCTTTGGATAAAAGTTTTTCTTGATCTATATATGTTATTTGCTCAGCTCAATGTATATTTGGGGTGTGATTTTGGGCTTTGTATGGATAATATTCATGCTAAGAGCTTGTGTGATTTCTGTTCAGGCCTCTCATTGATTGATCATTTGCTTTTGTTTGCTTCCTAGGATTGACTAGTTCCATTATATTGCGAAATGGTCGGTTGTCTGAGGTGTTATCGGAGATTCAGGTGATTTACCATTCATTTGATCACTTAGTTTGGTTAATGGAATGCTTAATTTATTGGATTTTTATCTGTTTCCACTTGTTCTTTGCTTGTGATTTCTTGTGCACTTTCAGGAATTAATTAAGGGTATAAATGAAGTTGAGATCTCACCAAACCGCTTTGATGCATCTGTTCTTGCAGCTCAGGTATGGTTTTTTGGGTAAGGGGTATGTTCTCCTCAAGAGTGCTTTTCCCTAGCATCAGAGATTTTATAACTAGTTTTATTTTCCGTATGAACATAATTTTAGAATAGTAACTTGCTATGCTCTGAAGCACTTTCTTGTTCATCTTTACCACAAGAAATCAATATTTTAAGCCGAGCAGACTTATGAGCTTATTAGCTCTATACTAGAAAGTGGAATGATACAAGTAAAGTTCTATTAGCCTAAGGAACTTTGATTTTGTGGAGGAAAAGAGGCAGGCTCTTTAGATGTTCTCTTTAGAATGTGGAAATGTTAATTTGGCATGCTTTCCTTGTAATATTGCACTAACTACTTAGGTTAAGCTTCTTTTGTCAATATGATATCTTCTTGGGGAGGTGGCTTCATTCTTGTCTAAATACATTTTCATTATTTACTTAATCCTTGTAAATAAATTGCAGATCCGACAGCTAGCTCAGGAAGTTAGGGATTTGACATTAGCTAGACCAGTGACTATTGTCAATGGAGAATCTAGCTCTGGTATGTGCTCAAGGTTCCTGCTTCAAAACCTTTCCTGTCAACATTTATACTGTTGTACACGCATAAACTATTGTATGTGATATAGAAAAAATTTGCTATTGAAGGTGTTTATGATAAATTGTGTGTGTATAGGGAGTTTAGCATCTTACATAATGCCTGCAGCAGCAGTTGGAGCTATGGGATATTGCTATATGTGGTGGAAGGTAAGCTTTCAAATCTGAAAAAAAACTAAATCTGAATAAAGGAATGAAGTTTGTTTCACCTCTGTTTTGGAGATTATAGCAGATGCTGTGACATTTTCTATTAGAACCTATAACCTCAAGTTTAATGAGGTTCACAATTAGTTTAGGACAGCTCAAGTTCTTTTGCTCTGAAACTGCTTATATCCAATGGTTTCCATCCCTTTTATTTTCTTTTCATGCTTTATTTTCAAAATAAGTACATTTTGTGAAAAAATGGGCATAATAATTCAAAGTTTCAGCAGTAAGAAAGAACAGTAGGTTGAAGGAAAGCAGAAGTCACTACTGTAAATATAATCAGTCAATATTGATATGCCTGATTTTTAACTTCTTCAGAGTGCATGATCATGTTATGATCCTTGGGATATGTATTCCATGGGTGGATCATGAGAGCTGATCCCAAGGCAAGGGCTTTAAAGAGAGGAAGCATTCAGGGGATTAGGGCATCGATCATTCTGGTTTCTGGTGGTTGGTTCGCAGAGCTGAGAGCTCCGGCGAAGGGGAGAGTGCTGACCTCTCGAATGTCAGTGGGGAAGGAGAAGTGAATCAATGTTCATTTTGTCTCTTGTTTAGTGTTATTTCCAACTAATACAAGTGTATTCCTGCATCTTCTTAATATATCCCTGTGAATCTCTGTTTCTCCTGTTATCTTGTGATCTTCTCTTGCTGGTGTGGGGCTGGTGTTCTATCAATTGGTATCAGAGCTGTTCCGGTCCGGGGAGATGGCAGCGGAGAAGCTAGACGCTCGAATGGATGCGATGGAGGAGCGTGTGGAGGAGCTGCAACGTGAGCTGCGTCGGGAGATGGAGGTGATGCGTGGCGAGCTGCAGAAGCTCCCATCCTTGCAACGAGGCATATCGGCCATGATGGAGAAGCTGGACAGGGTCGACCTGCTCCTCCGACGGCTCGAGCAACCGGATCGGGCACGCGCGGTCGAGGACGATCGAGCTGTAAGGAAGCGGGCTGAAGGGGACTCATCTGGGGTTTCTTCAGCAACAAGAGAGGGTGAGGAAGCCCGGCGGCCCTGGGAGACAGGAGGAGAGGGGTATCGAGTTCGAGTGAGGACGGAGTCGGTGGGGGAGCGCGAGAGCAACCTTTGCTTCAAACCCCAGCTCCGCTGGCTGGAGATGCCATTTCTTGACGGAGCAAAGCCGGAAGGCTGGGTGAATCGGGTTGAGCCATTCTTGGGGCTGAAGCAGGGCGGGTCCATCCGTGACTACTGCCAGAATTTCGAGCTGCTGACCGCGCCATTGAAGGAGGTCTCGGAGCTGGTGAATGAGAAGAATCATCCCAAATCATTGGATGCACCTCAGATGTTTGATGAAATGGAACTAGTTCAACCTGTTGATGTTATTCTCGGGTTTGATGCTTGGAAAAACACATTGTCTGATGGAGTGGATGGTTCTCCATCTCATGATCTGCCTGTTATTGATAAGATTAAATGTGTGGGTGTCATACTCAGAAGGAATGGTGCATTGGCTGAATTTGCCACTGTGCGCCATCTGCTAGAAGTGTTGGAAGACAGGGTTGACGAAATGGTTCCACCTCTTGATCCTGGTGATGAAAATATTGACGAAATGGTTGCACCTGTTGATCCTGGAGAGCAATTGGGAAGGTTAAAAAACAATGCAACTCCTGATGCTAAGTCCTTCAAGAGTTCCTCTGAAAAAGATGGTGGTCTTCGAGCTGCTGGAGTGGGACATATACTTTCACATGATGGTGAGGTTGATCATCTGAATGGGAGATCACAGTTCATGTTCAGGAAAGGGCAGAGAATGTATTTTCAGCAAGGGACTGAAGCTGAGGAATCATTGTCAGAAAAGTGTTTAATGAGTCAAGCTGATGATCATGACAGAGTGGATGCCACTTATAGGTCGGCAAGCTTATTGTCTACGGTTTTTGCCAAGAAACCGATGAGCTTACTAGCTGTTGGTCAATGGGGGGACACTTATCTTCTCCATGGAGCGCTCAAATTGAAATATAGTCGAGAGTTGCGAACTATGTTGGCAAGAAGTGATGACTCAGAAGGACATAGATTGAGGTTCAAGAAATTGGATACCTATATTTTGAGCAGAGAGAATGTTGCATCTGTTCTTATTGCGGTGTGCGAAGAGTGTGAAGAACTTCTTATTGAAGCTGGAAGGAATGCTCAGTTGATTGCTGATATGGGACTGGAAGCAGCATTTGATGCTGGCAAGGTGTACTTGGCAGCAATTGACAAATTTGATGCGATGGACTCCCGAGATACTGTTTATGCACCAGATGCTTTGTTCAGGAGGGGCAGGATACTGCAGCCTCGATCACATCTACAAGCACATAATTCCAAAGAGAAGATGAAGCTTCAGATTGATGAATCCTCCTTGAGCAAGGAGGAGGCTTCCCTGTGCATTAACAAGGTTTGGATGGGTCATGGGCTTTTGAATGCTACGTCTGGTTTCCGGAATAAATGTTTTGGAGACAATGACGGGTTCATAGATTGTTGGGCTGCAGTGCAGGTTCATTCTGCTGGTAAACTGCATGACTCTTGGGATGATTACAATGAAGACTTGTTGAGAGGAATACTAGAGAGGAATGATGTCTTTGGGGATGTTTTGTTTGCTGGATATGTGCAAAATGGTATGCAAGATAGAGCATTCAGCCTCTTCAGGAATATGATCTATACTAATGTGAGACCAAATGGTTTCACACTCACAAGTCCATTGAGTGGGTGTTCTGTCCCATGCTATGTGAAAATTGGAGATTCGTTTCAGGGATATGCTATAAGAGTCGGATTAGGTGCAAAGACTTTGATATGCAATTCGATGATTACCGGGACTAGTGAGCATGGAAACGCAGGAAATGTTCACCTAGTGTTTGATGCAATGCCTGGATGTGATGTGTTCTCTTGGACGGCGATGGTGGTTGCTTATACCTTTAATGGTAATTGGTGTGAAGCTCGTCATATTTTTGTTAGCACGCCGGAGGACAACTGGACATCTTGGAATACAAGGAGGGTTGTCTGCCTTCTGAATGGGAAGTACATTGTAGATGAGCGTCCACACAAGTTCAGTGATCACTTCATCTTTGTGGCATATACACTAACACTCTTCTGTGCAAAGGAATTGTCGTATGACAAACCAGATTATGTTTCCTACAATTATGCTCTGAGTACTTGTGCTGGTAAAGGAGCTCTAAAGCTGACCAGACCTATAAATTGCAAAGGCATTAAAAGCGGATTTGAATCAGGTATAGGAGTGAAGAATGCACGGATTACTGCCTGGGGACAATGTGGATGCCATTGGGAAGCAGTAAAGATCTTCAAATGCCTTAGCACTCCAGCTAAGATATCGTGGAACACAATGTTAACCGGATACTCACATAATGGGAGAGGAAATGAATCTTTGGATTTCTATGAGATAATGCGAAAGTCAGGAGTTGAGCCAAATCATGTCACATTTATAAGCTTACTGTCAGTTTGCAGTTACATTGAAGGGGTCAAGAAAGGTCAGGGTTTCTTAAACTGGATGGTGAATACTCGAGGCATAAGGCCGACAATGTACCACTATGCTTCGGTGGTTGATCTACTTGGATGCGCGGGCCTTCTGTTTGCAACTGCAGCTATGATTCGAAACAGGAAAATTGAATCAGATGCAGCAGTTTGGGGTGCACTCATGGGTTTGGGCAGACTACATTGGGTGACGGTTTCCATTGGTGTTTGCAGCGCATTTTGACCTTGAGGACAAGGTCAATTTTGAAGGGTGGGGTAATGTTATGATCCTTGGGATATGTATTCCATGGGTGGATCATGAGAGCTGATCCCAAGGCAAGGGCTTTAAAGAGAGGAAGCATTCAGGGGATTAGGGCATCGATCATTCTGGTTTCTGGTGGTTGGTTCGCAGAGCTGAGAGCTCCGGCGAAGGGGAGAGTGCTGACCTCCTCAGATGTCAGTGGGGAAGGAGAAGTGAATCAATGTTCATTTTGTCTCTTGTTTAGTGTTATTTCCAACTAATACAAGTGTATTCCTGCATCTTCTTAATATATCCCTGTGAATCTCTGTTTCTCCTGTTATCTTGTGATCTTCTCTTGCTGGTGTGGGGCTGGTGTTCTATCAGATCATTTTATTCATTGCCTAGCTGCAAAAGACCTCTTAACCTGGCCACCATATTTTTATTTGGCATTCCCTCTTTTCCCTCTTGCACAATAGACCTAAAATTGGCTTCAATCTCTTCCCTCGTGCACTCACAAGATAAATAAGCTTTGTAGAAGACTGGTTTCCAGAAGACCGGGCTGCCATTCCCTCTTGCACAAGTGGTCCGACACTTCCTACAAGATAAAGAGAAATTTTCAGAAGACTCTGGATTGCCCTTTTATTCCCTCTTGCACAAGGTACCAGTGAAATTTTAAAAAAAGATCTAGGTAGGAATAAGAGGAAAAAATAAAGCATTATCACAATCATGTCTATCTTATGCACGAAAGTTGACCATATGGATGTGAGAGAGTATGAGAGAGAAGTCTTAGAAAATATTCTGTACCTCGTGTCAGAACATCATAAGACCAACTAAACAACTTAATGAAGAAAAGAAGCTTATTCATTTACTTAGTATCTTCTGATTAATACATGCCATGGTACTTCAAAACTTGTTCCTTTAGTTCTACTTGGCTAACAAAAGCTAGAAATGTCCTTGGTATATAGTTAAATTATAGGATTGTCAACATATCATTACATTTCCTTTATTATGAACTTGGTATTCATCAAATATAGTTTTAGCTGTGTTTCTTGCTTTCTTGCAAGCAAGTTTTATGGCTAACAGACATATATTGCTATTAGCGTGTTTGCTCCCCCAGTTCTCCTCTTCCATAGTTTTTGCATTAAGTTTTTAATTCACATCCATTTACATTGTGTTTTGGTGCTCCACATATCAGGGGTGGTCCTTTTCTGATGTTATGTTTGTCACAAAACGTAGCATGGCCAATGCTGTCACCAATGTATCAAAGCAATTAGAGCAAGTATCTGCGGCTTTAGCTGTATGTGCAGACTCCTGTTGCTTGAAATATCTAGTTTCACTATTTCCTTCCACAAACTGATCATTTTATATTTCTGTTTCATAGTCGACAAAAAAACATCTAACCCACCGCCTTGAGAACTTAGACTGGAAACTAGATGAGCAGAAGGAGACATCAAAACTTATTATGAATGAGGTTGGTGCTTTCAGTTTCTGAGTATTTTTATTGTATTTTTCTCTATATTTTATTTTCAACCATTGTGGGTTTCAGTGATGAACTTTTCTATTTTCTTGTATAAAATTCTCAGTGTATTTGTCAACTGTTGGTTTCTAAATCACGCAGGTGAATGGAGTAAACTCTGATCTTTCACAAATTGGATTTGATATTGAATCAATTCAAAAGTTGGTGTTAGGAATGGTGAGTTTCAAGGAATCATCACTTACTCTCATTTTTTCTGTTGTTGTATACTTAACTAATGAACAATAATTTTCACTGAACAGGAAGAAAAAATTGGACTTCTTGAAAACAAACAGGTATGTTAAATATTTGTTTTGTGTTGCATGGCTTTTACGACTGGATCACCATTGACGAATATCTTGTGTTTTTTGTGTCCCTAGGATATGGCAAATGCAGGTATATGGTATTTGTGCCAAGTTGCTGGAGGCATTAAAGATGGTCTCAATGCTAAATTCTTTCAGGTTTGAAGCTCTTCCTATGGGACAAGCTCTCTTGTAGTTTCCTCATATTTTAGATTGTTGATTTAAGTGTTCAATTAAATGAAAATAAAAAGAAATTTCACTAAACTTAAAAGTTTAATCCTAATTATTTGGAGCATATCTCCCTCATTAATCAACCTATATTTGATTACGGCAGGGGGACAGCATGAAACTTCCACCTGCTCAATCATCTCTGACCTTTTCTGAGGACAAACCTCCAATGGTATTATATTTTTTTTCTAGAATAATTTCATTAATTTTGTTTTCAATTGTGTAGTAATATCTTCTGTATCTACATCTCAGGGTCTTCAATTCCTAGCTGAATCTATCAAGCCTTGTGATGCTGATGAACCAAAGATGAACGCATCATTGCAAAACAAAATTACAGAAAACCCTCTAAAAAGCACAACATTACACAGGTTCTATCCTGGTGGCATGTCTCTCAGAAAAGATGGCTTTGTCATATGATCCCAGATCGATGGTATCCATTTTGCCGGTGGTCTTGTATTTGTTTCACTTGTTCATATCTGAAGTCCATAATAAGAATTTGTGAGCCCTTGTTCAGCCTCCATAAAAGGATAACACTCCCTTCAAAACAAGCGTGAATTTGCACATTTTGCTAACTAGTTTGTTGTTTAATTGTTGTAATATTGTGATGTATCAACATATCAATTGTCATACATTACAATTATTAATGTTATTATTTTTTTCCATCACATTAATTACTATTTTACTTTCTGGTATAAGTTAAGAGGGTGCTGTTAGGGTTGTAAGAGGGCCGAGATTTATCGGTTTGGCCCAACTTGAAATTGGCTAGTTTGAGCTCAAAATTAGTTCGAATAAATTTTTTTGAGCTTGGCTTGATTTTAATTTTGAAAGCTCGATTTTAGCTCAAAATTAAAAGTTCAATTATAATTTTGAAAGCTTTAGCTCGGCTCTATTTAGCTCAAACCTAGAAACTTATTTATAAGTTAATTTTTTCTATATTTCTATACAATATATATATATATATATATATATATATATATATATATATATTATAATATTTTCTATAAATAAAATTTATATTTCAAAAGATTTCATCTAATTATATAATACAAAAGTTATAAAATTCAAAAACCGATTCGCATCGATATAAATATAAGAAATAAATATTTTAATTATATTAAATAATATAAAAAAATAAAATTTCTAATGACAATATGATTTATGAACATCAATGTAAATTCACAATGAATCAATCAATTTACCAAACCAAACATCAAATCCAAGTGTTTTTTACCTATATTATATTTAACCTATATTATATTTAACACAACACAAACACAAACACAAACGCCACCACACATGACAAAGTGTATAATCTATCAAAATAGTTAAATATCATATTAGTTCATGAATATTATAAATTCATAAATCATAAATAGTCAAATTTAAATACCATAAACTATACACTTAAAAAGTTTACATTCAAACTTAAAAGTTTATGAACATTACAAATTCGTAAGTCACAAATAGTAATATTTAAGTGACATAAAAGGAACACTATAAGGGGCGTTTGGTTGGGGGTAATGTTTTCACATTCCCAGGAATGAGGTGGTAATGTGAAAACATTACCACGTTTGGCAAAGGTGGTAGTGGGAATAAGTTGGTAATCCACATTACCAACTTACTCCACATTACCACATTGGTGGTAATATGGATTACTACCAAAATAGGTGTCTATCCACATTACCAAGTTGATGGTAATGTGGATTCCCATTTTGCCCTCCATCCTTTTACCCTATTATTATTAGTATTATTATTATTATTATTATTATTATTAATTACTATAATAATAATAATAATAATTATTATTAGTATTTGATATTTGATCAAAATTTTAGATGCAAGTTTATTTCAGAAAAATGTGTCATAATTAATTTTTGGTATTAAAATTTAATTAATTTTAATTAAAACTTTATTTTAATTTTAATTTTAATTTACTTAAATTTTTATATATAAGAGTATTTTGGGAAATTTGGAACATTACTAAGTTGATTACCTTGACCAACCAAACATGAACCAAACATGGTCATATCACATTACCACAACATTCCCAGGCATATAGCATTCCTAACTTCATTCCTAGACATATCACATTACCGTGGTCATATCTCATATCTCGAACCAAACGCCTCATAAAGTTTTAGTATAACCACACCAATACTCAACTATATTGCTTCATGATGTTTGATGTTGAAGACTTGAACCTTTATAAACTTTTTTTTTTTTGTGACTAAGGCCATAAAGATCCCCCAGAGGGCTTGTCAAGGGATGTGGTCTTAGATGACGAGTACCCTTGATCCCTCACCGTGCGCATATAGCCGTTTGGAGCTCACCCTTGGCGGCCCAACTCATCACGGACTGCTCCCTCCTGTTACGGAGGTGGGGATTCGAACTTGAGAACACCTAAAGGCTCACCAAGAGGAATCACACCAACGCACGGGACCCGATGTTACCACTAGGCTATGATGCCTTTGGTACCTTTATAAACTGTAACTTGCAAGCTTGATCTACATCATCCAATAGCAACTAAAACAAAATTAATAATAACAAAATTTAAAAATCAATCAAATAAAATGCTAAAGTTCTAAGTTAAGACTATATAACCAGGTTTAATCAGAATTGGGGAAATCAGGAGGGCTTCTGGGATATGATAAAAAATTGGTGGAATGATAATAACAGCTAGGGAACAAGACCTTTCAAACTCGTTAAGAAGCTCACGGATATCCGAAGAAAACTGAAAATGTGGAGCCGAGAGCTGGAAGGAAACCAAACAAGGAGAAAGAAGGAACTCCTCCACCTCATTGCAACAACAGACATCAATCTGGAAACGAGTCTGGACACACAGGAAGAGGAAGCATTACAAGCCCAGAGAAGGGAGTATGAAAATATAATTAGAAGCGAGGAAACCCTTTGGAGACAGAAGTCCAAGATAACATGGTTGAGGGAAGGAGATAGAAATACCAAATTCTTTCAAGTCGTTGCAAACCAAAGAAGAACAATGAATTGGATCAACCAACTACGGGTACAGGGACGAACAATAACAAAAAAGGAAGACATCTCTAAGGAAATCTCAAACCACTACAAACTCCTAATTGGCACCACAAGGGAGGGTAGGCTTAAAGCAAATTGGGAGATCATCTTCTCACAAAGAGCAAGGATGGACCTAACACATCTGGAAGCCCCTTTCACGGAAGAGGAAATCTACAAGGCCATTAGAGAACTCAACTCAGAGAAAGCACCAGGTCCTGATGGCTTCCTGATGAACATCTATCAACAACGATGGAACTTCATAAAAGGGGACATTTGTCAACTCTTCCAAGAACTCCATCAAGGGAGAGCAAGCTTGGAAAGAATTAACTGGGCGCACATCCTCCTTATCCCAAAGACCAGCTTCCCACAGGAAATCAAGGACTACAGACCCATTAGTCTCGTCAATTGCTCAATGAAAATAATAACCAAGGTCCTTGCAAACCGATTGCAGGGAGTAATTGCGGACCTGGTTGAGGAAAGCCAGATGACCTTCATACAGGGGTGATGCATACATGATAACATCTTGGTTGCGCATGAAATCATCTACCAAATGAAAAGAAGCCAAAGGAATGGAGCACTTATGAAAGTCGACTTCGAGAAAGCATTTGACATAGTCGATTGGGATTTCCTACTCGAAAACATGAAAGCACGAGGCTTCGGTCCGAAATGGCTTGGATGGATAAGGTCAATCCTAACCTCTTCTAAGGCTACCTTCCTAATCAATGGAACCCCGACAGGTTATGTTAGGCAAAAGGGAGGGCTGCGTCAAGGGGATCCTTTATCGCCACTACTATTTGTGCTCGCCACAGATGTCTTCACAGCCATGCTAGCTAGAGCATCGGTGACAAACATCTTCAGAGGAGTAGCAGGGGGACCGGCAAGCAGGGATCACATCACCTCCCTGCAATATGCACACGACCAACTCGTGCTCTACTCAGGGGATGCCACCGACTTTAGTGCCCTGAAACTGATATTTTATCTATATGAAGGACTATCTAGCAAAGTGAACTATAACAAAAGCTCCATTGTTCCTATACACACACAATTGGGCACACCGCAGAAACTTTGGGAGGCATAATGGGTTGTAAAATCGAACCCCTTCCTATTAAATACCTGGGGATGCCCCTATCCGGCTCAAAGCCCAAAAAGCAAGACTGGCAGAAACTCGTTCACAAAATCCAAGGACGCATCGCTAGCTGGAAGGGCAAGCTACTCTCTATGGGTGGGAGAGTAACCTTGCTAAACTCGGTACTCACCACCATCCCCAACTACTAGATGTCCCGGTACAAGCTACCTCAATGGGTGCTCCAGAGCATCGATGGATTACGTTGTGACTTCTTATGGAGGGGTTTGGAGTGAAACCCCAAGCATACCGACTGGTCAAATGGGACCGACTATGCCGACCGAAGAACCAGGGGGATGGGGAATCATCAACCTGAAAATGTTCAATGAGGCCTTGCTAGGGAAATGGTGGTGGCGGATCCTAACATGGGCATTGGGTCTTTGTCTAAGAGTAATAGCAGCGACCTATTACACAAAGGGGGAGATAGACCCCTTTCAAGAACATGGAAGGCACAAATTACTCTTCTGGAGGGACATTGCGGAGCAAAAGGACTGCACCCTACTCAATAAAGCGGTGAAGGCGGGAAGGAGATCACAAATCAATTGTTGGAAGGAAAATTGGACACAAGGACAAGTGCCCATCAATAGATTCCCTGACCTCCGACAAATGATTAGCAATGAAAACATGACCATCCAGGAAGCGCACCGGTGCGTACAGTCAAACACAACAATTCTAAAACAAGGCCCTTTCACCACAGAAGGTGAACAACAATTAAACACACTACACCGATACATCCGGGAGAGTGAAGACCACCAAGCGGAGGAGAGAACATGGAAACTAACGGCGAATGACAAGTTCACTGTGAAATCACTCTACAGGTTCAAAACTGACGGAGGATTTCGATGCTCACTAGGATCACAATTCTGGAAAACTCCATGCCCCCTGAAAATCAAATACTTCGCATGGCTGGCACCGGCGGACAAAATCCTAACGCTTGAGAACCTCACTAAACGAAGGTGGAATGGGAACAGATCCAGCTGCTACCTATGTGAAACAGAAGACGAAACAACGACACACCTTCTAATACAATGCCCATATACATTCCAAATCTGGTCACACTTTTGTGGTTTATTTCACATGCAGGGCCTCCCAAGACATACTACGGATATATGGGGCATATCCCCCTGCTCCAAACAAGTGGATTAGGATGACAAGCTGGGCTGGAACATGACAGTAATGGCTATTACTTGGAGCGTTTGGATGGAAAGGAACAGGAGATGCTTTCATGAGAAACAATTCATTTTCAAGAAGCTTATCCGCAATATCGCCTTCCTCATGCTCTCATAGATAGATGCAGCCCACCCGACACAACGACAGAAGCTACTCGCTGCAGAAAACTTTGCCAAAAGAATCCTAGAGCTTACAAGGGACCAAGTCTGTCTACCACAGACAGGTGCAGACTTCAAGGACAAGGCAATCCCAACGTGAATTTGGCGATGGGTGGGGGACATCCAATAAGGGAATGACCCCCACCATAGTCATGCGCAGCACCAACCCCTCTATCAACGGAAAGCGATGTAACACTGAAATGCAATATAGAAAATGAACATCAAGAGACAAGATGAGTGAATTGCACTACTCCCCCATATCTAGGAAATCACACATAGGGTTGTACTCCTACAAACTTGATGTCTTTGCTTCAGCCGACTTACTTCTACTCGGGTTGTATGCCATATAGGTACATGCCTGCACCGCGAAATTGAATTAGGATATGAACCTCCCGGAGACCAAGTAAACCTGGACACATTGTGAAGACTACAACGATTAGGGGTACAAGTGAGCTCTTTAAACATCGGGGCGAGCCTCTTTTGCCATAAAATAAACCAACAAAAATGAAAGTAAGCGGAGAGAAAATCAAAAAGGTGGGAGCAATAGCTTGCCCTAAGGTTTCCTTGGGGGTACAAGTGAGCTCTTTAAAAATAGGGGTCCAAAAAAAAAAAAAACAAAGAAGGCGAAGAGACGGTCAAAAAGGTGCAGAGCAATAGCTTGCCCTAACTCATTTTGTAAGACTAACTGGGAATGGATCATACTGCTATTTTCTAATTCCCCCTGCAGGCATCTACCCATATGACACACAATGCCCCTGGAAAGGTCCCACCACACCAACATCTCGCTATAGGCGTATAGAACCCTCATATAGACAAGTACTAGGATGTGAGGGCCTTTGTTGTTTCACTCCTCCATTTTAACTACATGTGTTGTATTCATTAGTGCTACCTGTCTGGTGCTACCTTGCTCATCACGAACCAGGGAATACTTGTAATAAAGGCTCACCTAGGAACCTTTTCACAATCAATGAATGTGGTTTATCCACTTATATATATATATATATATATATATATATATATATATATATATATATATATATATATATATATCTAAAAAAAAAACTATATAACCATCAACTTCTACCATAAGAACCAACCATTAACCAAGTTATATACCTTTTAATTCTTTAACAAGGAAAAACATAAAGATCAATTAAAAATAATAATAAACAAAAAAGAGTAAGGAATACAAGAAATAAAAGTACTAAAATTCTAAATTAATTATACTTTCTATCATAACCATAAGGAACATTAATCAAGCTTGCATTCATGGATCTTTTTGCAAAGTCCATCTCCTTCTTTTTCATTCTATAACAACAACAAAAAAAGTTATAGAAAATTAAAAATAATGATATAAAGAATTGAAAACAATTGAACTTTTTACCTTGGATTTGATGTATCTATGTTCAACTTTAAACCAATCTAAAGTACAAACTAGTGCATTACTTGTCTTTGGAGAAAGAGAACTTCAATGTTTGTCTAGCACTCTACCTCCAACACTAAATGTTGACTTTACGGCTACTGTAGTAACATCTATTAAGAGTATATTAAGAATTATCTTCGAAACAATACAAAATTCCATAACGTTGAGCTTTGATAGGCCACATCTTATAGTTAAGATTTTTACGTGTTAATGGATCTTTAGTGGATCTTCAGTTATGAATGGGTTGGCTTATCTTTTATGCAGTTATGTGTTTACATGTGTTAGTTTCATTTTGTTAATGAAAAGAAGTGTTATTTACGTTAAAAAGTGTGGTACATTTCTCACTCAAGAGAAAGCATTATACTCTCTGAGTTGTGACCTATCAAGCTTCCACCAAACTAAGACATCAAATGTAAAGTCAACTTCAATATCAAATCACACAACATTTTCCAAATAAATCTAACTCATTCTTGATAACTTGTACAATGTCGTTTCTTTTTATAAGATCATCAAACTTTGATCTACCTCTAGTTTATGCTTTCTATCATGTGAGATGCGTGTGATACTTGAAGATGATGTTGAAATATTGTATCCAATTCCATGATGTGCTTCATTTGAAGTAGCAAAAGAGGCTTGCTTAGTTGCATACATTAATTTCATAAAACTCAAAAAATATTTGTTTGACTTCAAGAATTTTTCTCTCTCTCAGAATCTGAATAAATTCTATGAAAGCAAAAATCAAGCAAGACCATTTTATATCTTCAGTCAAGCACTGCAGAAAAGCATGAAATTGTCATAAACATATTGCAATTAATATTCATCAAATTTACCACACATCGACAATGACATTCTTTGTATGAAGCAATCATGAGATTGTTCATATGAATGAAGTACTTTTTCCTTTCCATATCTCTGGTAAAAATAAATTAGCTATAGGAAACACAATTCTAAAGAAAACATGAGTAACATTATAAAACACTTCAAGAAATTCAACAATTTTCTTGAAGCTTTTTTTTCCACCTAATCATCAAATGATGGTAACCACTTATAATTGGCATCTGTTGATATTGTGGAAAATCAACACAGTGAGCAGATAAACAACAAAAAAGGGAGCTCTTCTCTTCTTCATGATCAAATCTGCAACTCAGAAATCATATGAATTGTAAGTGGTTAACATAAGAGGGTGTGAGGTTGAGGAAGAAGAAGAGTGCTTCATTCAATTGAATGATGAAAAATCAAAATTACAATGGATTCCAATACAAGTTGTATTTATAAAGAGTGAAAATTTTCAATTGCCATCCTGATATGGCATAACAAAAATTTAACTTCTCAACTAACAATATGCTATTATGCTGACGCCATCTAACTTCTTCAAAGGCTAACTCCTCCTTCTTCTCTGCTTCTTTTTCCTCTTTTCCATATAACAGCTCTTAACAACTTCACAATTAACAGGTTCACAGCTTCACAACTAATCAATAAAACACAACATTAATTTCAACACATTAATTCTAACAGTATCACAACAACATTTTGATAAAAAATTGATTTTAAAATAATTACACCATCAATCATGTTATAAGTAGAGTTCCAACGAGTTGTAATATAAATGCACAAACCTTTCTTTGTAGAGATGTTCAATTGTCTAGCAATTATACCAAATTTATGCAATCGGGATGGTGACTCCTTCAAGTATTTGGCACTCTCTCTTATTTTGTAAATTACTTCTTCAATCTCCTTAAGGCCATCCTGAACCATCAAATTCAAGATAATGCGGCGCAAATAAATGAATATGAAAAACTTTCTTTTTGAAATGAAGCTTGCCCCTAGATTCAAAATTAGACTTGAAATGTCTAACAAGTGTTGGGATGTACGCCCTAAAGCGTTTGATGTTATGAACATTATTTAATTATGAATAAAATAATATCATTATTACAAGTGCATGTATTGTTTGAATACTTTATGAATATCACAAAAATTCCATAATTATCTACGTAACCTTGAATAAATATATATAAGTGTTATATATATGGGAGGATATTATTTAAGGATGATAATTTAATTAGTCCGTGAAAACTAGTCAATTGACTTAACAATTAAAGTATGAAATCTTTAATTGATTTTCACTAGTGCAGCTCACTATCATTAATAATGAAATAGTTTTATCCAAACCATTGATGTAGAGGACATCTAATGAGGGCACTATACATAATGAGATTATGTGGGATTGGGATACGATGTGATTTGAATCATTGATAATTTCTGTTAAAATATAATGCATTCAAATCATGTCACTGATGGTCAGATATATAATGATCTTAATTCTGAGTGGTTAGCAAACTCCTATTTATTGTGTTACATCTTTTGATTTACTCGGTACGAATTATAAGATCATAATCCTTAAATTTTGTACTTTGGAGGCGTAACAAAATAAACAGCAGGGAATGTTAACATCACAAGATGGAATCCATTCCTTCTTTATGAGAAGTAGATAAATAATTCCCTTGAGTGATGATTCGGGGCTTGAATGGTATGAGTACTCAGATTCTAGATTTGTTCTTGAATCTTATCATTCATTAGAGAATCATTGGTACTTGAGGACAAAGATATAATTAGAGAAGTTAACGGATTTTTACCTAGCTCTAATTATGAATTATTTATGGAGGATCAATATATAGGAGATGACTATATCATATGGACGACTCGAATCCCGAGTAATTTTCTATCTATAATTTCGGGAGTGCAATTCCAAGTTTTTAGTGAAGTAATTTTGAAATTAATAAAACATATTGATTAATTAAAGAGTTTAATTAATTATTATAAAGTTCTATTGGAGCCCGGATTATAGGTCCATAAGTCCCCCTCCGGACAAGGAATTCAGATTGGACAAGTTTAATTGATTTTGTGCTGATCACTTAATTACAAATTAATTGAGAATTGATTTGTAGTATTTATGAATAATAAGATTATTTATAAATAATATAAATAAATACATAATTTGATTATATATTTATTTATGGACTTATTAGATAATGTGAGCCAAGATATATGTGTTTAAATTTGAGTTAAAATTAAGATAAACTCAAATTAATTTGAATTTAGATAAGCTTGTGAGGCATATGACTAGATTCGATGAATGTGGCAAGTTGGTTGCTAGATTTGATTTTGAATTTTGAATTTAAAATCAAATAATTAAACACATAGACAAGGATAAAAATAAAAGATATTTTGTTTTTAAGCTTGGCCAAAAATCTCTCTCAATTATGTAGGATAAAATTTGATTTTGAATTCAAAAAGGTGTTTATCCTAATTTATTTGAATTCAAATTGAATTTGATCCTAATTTAAATTAGAGATTTTTTTCACTCTATAAAAGGGGTAGGCTTTTTCCTTTCATGACAAGAAAGAGTGAGTGAGATAGGAACCCATTGAAGAAGAGAAAAGTTCTTTCTCAAAAGTCCGATTCTCAATTGCTCATTAGATGAAGGATTTTAGAAAGCACAATAATCCCGGTTAAGTGATCTTATTAATATTGAGTTGTGCCCACACACAAGTCCATCTTGGATCTTTGTTGTCGGAAGGAAGACCATGGTTTAGGGAAGAGAAGATCTACCAATCTTGGAGCATTCAAACTTCTACTACGCTAAGAAAACTGAAAAATAGCTAGAGAAAATATCCCTCGCTAAATCATATCTTTCCGTCGCTAAAATTATTCAACGAGGAAATAGCGAGGAAAAATTTTCCGTCGCAATTATTATTCACGATCTAGTTTTATTAATTCATAAGTAGAATTAATTATTATAATTTACAAAGTATTTATAAAGAGTGTTTTTGATGAATACCGATCCAAGATCTTGGTTTTATACGTGTTTATTCATACTTCTGCATATCTTGAAAATTGTTTTCCCAAAATCAAAAACCAACAACAACAACATCATTACTTGATGCATTGTCCAAAATAATGGTAGAAACCATAACTTGAATCTCCCATTCAACAAGTCAATAAAAAAATTGTATATGGAATAATAAGGCTGGTGTATGGTGGCTCCAATTTTTAGGAACTACTGACTTTTTTCTTTAGCTTTCAATTCGAATCAATGAAATCAACAGTCAAACACATATACCCAATAGTTTGATTGGAAGTCCATGTGTCAGATGTGAGAGAAATCCTATCAACATTCATGAGAGTCTCATTCAATTTTTCTCCCTCAAGGTCATACAATTTTAATAAATCAACTTTCATTGTATTTTTGGATATTTTTTGTACAGTGGATTTATTGTCTTCAATAGAATATTGAATCAAAAGTGTTCTACCATGTTGAAAAAATATTCATTATGCATGTCAAACGGGCCTGAGTCAGCACGACACGACACGGGCTATGCTTGCTAGGCACTATGCGTATCCATGCCAACCCGACAAGGCTATTGTCATGCAAGGGCCAACATGACCCACCAACTTTTAGGGTAGGCCCAACATGTGGCACGACACGACCTATGTAGTGCACCTGTGAGTTGACCAACCAAATTAATTTTTTTTAAAAAATCAAATTATCTAGAAAATTTAGATTTTTTTTTTAATATCAAAAAATTCCAGAAAAACCAAAAACATTTTACTTTGAATATCTTAAAAGTATAAATATTTTTATTTTTAATGTATGCCATTACAAATTAAATAAAACTATAGGTTAATTTCATATTTTATGTTTATAAATTTAACATAAATTTACTTGTAGTCTCCTTAATAAAATCATAATTTATTTATAATCTTTTTCAAAATATTTTTAATAATTTATTAGTTATGGATAAATATCAACCCTGAAAGAAGAGTGTATTTTTATATTTTAATTGATATTTAAATTATTTTTTTTTTAAGTATTTAAGGTTTTTAGTTAAGAGAATTAACTCAATGTGTGATAAGTAGGTGTAATACCCTAAATGGTCCCTGTGGTTTACTCAAAATACCCTTTTAGTCGCTCTATTATTTTTTGTCTGCAGGAGATCCCTCTATTTTATGTTTCGGGAAAAAGAAGTCCCTCCCCCTAATGTCTGTGAGTTTTCCTGCTTGTGAGGATGACGTGGCTTTTTTTATTAATAAAAAAATATTAAAATATTTCATAAAATTTTAATCTCTATTTATAAAAATATTTTAATAAAAATATTAAAAGAAGTCCCTCCAATGGCGACCACCACCGTCTCCCCCTCTCTCTCCTCCTCCTCCTTATTTTATCTACATTTCCGGTGATCATTGTCACCCAATTGCTGCCGGGAATAGGCAGGGAATGGAGGCTACTAAAGTCGAGCATGGGCATCTCGGTGATGCACATGCAGCTCCTCCCCGGCGACAAGCTCCTCACCTTCGATTGTACCAACTTCGGCCCCTCGAACATCTCCCTCCCCGGCGGCCACTGCTGGTTAGACCCCTCGCCCTCGCCCTCACCACTGACTGTACCTCCCATCCCGTCCTCCTCGACCTCTCCACCCTCTTTCTCCGCCCTCTCACCATCCTCACCAACACCTGGTGCTCCTCCGGCACCCTCCTCCCCAACGCCTCCTTCTTCAAGTCCGACGGGTTCAACGACGGCGACCACACCATCCATCTCTTCGCCAGCATCACTCCCACTTTCGACTGGACCGAGACCTCCTGCTATCTCTCCGCTCGCCGGTGGTACGCCACCAACCAGCTCCTCCCCGACTGCCGAAAACCGAATCATCACTATCGATGGTACGCCTCCAACCAGCTCCTTCCCCCGCCTGGTTCCTACGTGCGCGCCCGGAGGAAGAGGGGCGGAGGGAGACGGGGGGAGAGAGAGAGGAAGAAGGGCGGAGGGGGAGGAGGATGTGGGCGGCGAGGAGGGAGAAAGAGGGGATAGGATTAGGGTTTGGGGATAAGATTAGGGTTTGGTTAATTAGGATTAAGATTTATTTAATTAGTTATTTAATATCATAAATATAGTTTAATATCTTAAATAGAGATTAAAATTTTTATGAAATATTTTACTATTTTTTATTAATAAAAAAAGCCACGTCATCCTCACAAACGGAAAAACTCACAGACGTTAGGGGGAGGTACTTCTTTTTCCCGAAACATAAAATAGAGGGATCTCCTGTGGACAAAAAATAATAGAGGGACTAAAATGACATTTTGAGTAAACCATAATGACCATTTAGGGTATTACACCTGATAAGTAAAATAAAATAAAACAGGGGTTATAAATATCATTGAAATGAGAGAACGACAAATGATTTCATAATTTGTCATTTTGACCCTGTAGAATTTTTTATTTGGTTTTTTGACCCTAGCTCAAAAGTATTTGGTAAAATAGCCCTCAGATTGCCCACTCAGCATTTTTAAATATTGACTGGGATAAAAATAGTATTTAAAAATTATTCCAGGGGTGATATACAAAAATGTTTGTTTTTAGGGTTTAGGTTAAAAATATTTACATTTCAGTACCCCACTTCTTGGTTTAACGCCTGAAGCCTCTCATCGTGAAGAGTTTCTGAGATCGCCTCTCGCCGCCCCCTTCCCCTCCTCCACAGCTGCCAAAGCCCGTCTGAGATCACCGACACCAAGCCCTTCTGACATTGCTCGCAATCCACGCCTCCCTTCTCAGTTTCCACTCGGAAAGAGCTTACCTTCTTACTATGCAGTGATGGTTCGGTTTAGATTTGTGCTTGGATTGCTCACCTTTGCTACCATTGAAATGATTGTAGGTATGCAAACCTTTGGATCCATCCATTTTGCATCAATTTATTATGATAAATTATTTTGATTGTGCATATATGGACTCTTTTGAATTTTGCTTTACTGAATTTGGTAAATCAGGGAGATGAATTTGGTGAGGAGTTGGTGTGCAGAAGTGAAGGTGTTCTTTTGAAGGAAATTTGTGGATAGGTATGGATTGCATAAGATATTTGGGTTTGTGTGTCTATGTTTATGTTTGATATGCAACATACTTTTTTGTTGGGCAGAATCACTTGTTTGGAGGATGTATTTCATATTTTAATGTGTAATGCAATGCATTCGAGATTACTATGGAAATTGGGTTATATTTCTTTACTTGTTAATTAATGCTCTGTGACTTGGATTTGATAAGTATTTGTTTCTTGTGATGTTGTGAATCAGAATGTGTTTTATAGGAAGTCATGTTCATCATGTCTTTGTTCTTTCGAAGAATATACTTTTACTATCTTCATGCTTTGTCAGTTGCATTCTTGGAAAATTTGGATCGTACTTTCATAAAAATATCTCTATGCATGCTTGAATTTATTGAAATTTATATATCTCTAAGCATGCCTGAATTTATTAGAGTTTTTCATAAAAATATAACTGATTTTATAGATTTATGATTTATTAGGATGGGTGACAACCAAATGACAGTAGTAGTATGTTGGGGGGGAGATCTAAGGGAGACAGAGAGAGGCCCTGAATATTATGGTGGTCATAAAACCGTTTTGGGTGTTGACAAGTCTAGCACATTAAGTGACTTGGAGGTTAAAATTTCCAATGCAATCCTCTTCAACTTAAATGAGAATGAAATGGACATCAAGTGCAGATGGCCTCTTGTGCAGCAAACTGACATTGTGGTAGATATAAAGAGCAATGAAGCAACATCGTTGATGTTGGCGTTGCCTTGCACACCAATTTTATATGTGGGTAAAGGAAGTTCACAAAGAATTCCAACAATCAATAATATTCAACATGTTCCCCATCAAGAACGTCATGTTGGATATAGACCAGTTCAAGATGACATTGATCAGATCAATAATACCCAGTAAGTAATCAAAGTTGTTTCTTACAATATATTTGGTATTCAATTTGAAAAAAAAACATGACTATAATACATAATTAATATTGTGCATATTTATTCTATAGAACTTCACAACCATCACAAAGAGTGTTCCACATAGCAACCCCAACAGCTACCTACGGGGATGGACTAACCATATGTAATGAGAATGGTCCATCTAACATTTATTGGGGATATGATGAAGGTAATAACACTGATGAGGGACCTAATGAAACTCAAAATCTAGAAGAAGGTGAGGATATACAAGAAGAAAGAGGATCTTCAGATAGTGACAGTGATGATGAAGATGGACTTCCCACCGATATGCAAGATCGTGTGATAGTGGAGGAAGCCAGGGAGACAACGACTTCAGATATGGAGCAAGGTGCAAATATTGTGTCAAATGAATACACACAGTTTGATCCTGTTCCGGGTATTGAGCCAATTGATGAATGGTATGATGCTATGGTAATTGATGATGGTGATGTTCAAGGTTTAATTGGGGAAGGTGGTGACCTCAACTTTGATAATTGGGTTGGTCGTGCTTTCACTACAAAAGCACAACTAATAGACTTGTTAAGTCGTTGGTCTATAAAAAAGGCGGTTGAGTTTTCATGTATCAAAAGTAACAAGTCAAGATGGACAGTTAAATGTGTTCATGAAGAATGTGCATGGCGTCTTCATGCTTCAGTTTCATCAAAGGATGGCCTGTGGGTTGTCAAAACTTGCCCAAGAAACCATAGTTGCGTCAACCAGACTCTTCGTCTTGATAGTCGGCAATGTTCTGCAAAGCTAATTTCTGATCTAATCTTCCCCACATTGAAAGCCAGCCTTAACCTAAGTATACCACAAGTGCAAGCTATGGTAGAGAGGGAGTATCATGTTCATGTTGGTTATGACAAGGCATGGAAAGGGAAGAATAAAGCAATAAAACGCATATTTGGTTCGTGGGAACAATCTTATGCAGACTTGAGGAAATATTTTGGAGCACTAGTCACTTGTAATCCAGGGACAATTGTTGACTTTGATTCGGAATGGGGTCCAGGGTGGGAAAGATTCAAGAGTTTCTGGGCTTTTTTGGTCCATCTATCAATGGATTTAATTTTTGTCGTCCTGTACTCCTAGTTGATGGAACATTCTTGCATGGCAAATACAAAGGTACTTTATTGATCGCGACAGGTCAAGATGCTGAAAATCATTTATTCCCTTATGCATATGCTGTGGTTGAAGGTGAAAATAGAGAAAGTTGGACTTGGTTTTTGGAAAATGTTCAAAGGACTTTACATCCAAGTCGACCTATGTGCATTATCTCCGATCGGTTCAAAGGCCACATGAATGTTGTCAAGAAAGCTTTCCCTCCACAATTTGGTCATGTGCACCGTTATTGTTTACGACACATCACTGACAACTTCCTCCAAGTCTGCAAGAGTAAATCAAATTCAGACTTTTTTTGGAAGATAGCAACAACAATATCTACTCGCAAATTTGATGAGTTGGTCAACATACTAACCGAACGATGCCCCATATTTGCTGAATTTGCATCATCCATTGGTCCCAAACATATGTGGTCAATGGCACATGATGGTGGAAGACGATGTGGGCGTCATAGCACCAACTTATCTGAAAGTTTTAACTCTGTTTTAAAAGGTGCGCGTGGCTTGCCAATCAGAGCATTAGTATCTGCCACTTTTCATCGGTCAGTAATGCATTACTACAAGAATCGAGAGCTCGGATTTTCTATGGATAGGACACTCACTACTAAACAAGAGACAAAGTTGCGGCATAGTATTGAAAAAGCTAGACATTTGAGCGTGCGACGCTTCAACCATAATGAGTTTCAAGTTACTGAATGTTCTAATGAGTGCACAATGGACTATGAAATTACTGTCAATGGTATTGATTCTACATGCACATGTGGGTTTATGTTGGCTTTGCAATTCCCCTGTGTGCATATTTTGAGGGTGTGCAGTACTGCAAATGCAAATATTAGCCCCTATGTGTTTTGTCCTCCTTGGTACACAGTTGATTGGTATAGGAAAACCTATGCTCCATGTTTTCATCCTGTACCTAGTTCACAATTTTGGCAACCTGTGCCTGGTCCAAAGATGGTTCCTCCAATTGGGCGTCGCGCCGCTGGACGACCAAAGGTCAAACGCAATCGCATGCACATGGATATGCATGCTGGCCCAAGTACGAAAAATCTTTGTTCTTTATGCAAACAAACTGGACATAATAGAGCTACATGCGGGAGACAAGTTAGAGATACAAGATGGTTAGTATTTAATATGTCTTCTATATAAATTATAGATTTGATACGTTGTACATTACATTAATATGCTATATATGTTCTTTTTTGTGTTGTTAACCTTTATGTTTTTTATCATTTTAGATATGGAGTTTCTATTTGCAGTTGTTGGTGTAAACATTTCTATCAGGCTTATACAAATGCACTGTTTCTTCAAGCTGGTTAGTGCTATTTCTGAACCATTGTTGGTCTCTTTTTATTTTTTTCTTGGAGGAATGAACATTGTACTAGTATGAACGGTGAAGGTGGTTGAAATTCACACTATACAAATATGTGAATCTTTTCATTGAATGGTTGAAGGTTTTATTCCAGGAGAGATTGATATATTACTATGTTTTGTATTATGTGTTAAGAAATTTATTATTTAGTACAATGAAATAGTTGGGTTTTATGACATCCATTTCCTAACATGTTTATTCATATCATTTCAGACATTGATGAAATCAACACGCAGCCAACTGGAACGTGAGCTACAAATTTAAGAGATTCAAACCCGGGAAGAAATGCCTCTTACAAGCTTCTCTCTTGATATGAAAGGGAAAAAACTATGTTGTATTTCTAGATGCTCTATGCAATGTTATCATATCATTTGTGAACAATCTTGTATTTTCAGTCTTGAATGTAATGTTTGAATGGAGTCATGCTCTATGTCATTTTAAAAAGATTGATGTATGTTTGTTTGTTTTTGATTTTGAATTATGAAAAGTTTGAATCAACGGATTACTTGAATGATGAGAAGTCGGAATCAATGGATCATTTGATGTGTTTTTATTTATTTTGCTTTTGATTTTTGTTTGTTACTGAGGATTATTGCCATGACAAAGGTGTATACCAGGTTTTTCTTGTGACTTTTTGTTAGATGTTGTGTATTTTGGTTTGAAATGTGTTTTTATTTTTATTTGAATAAGTGGATTACAGTTGCAACAGTTACTTCATGTGAGGAAGATGAACCACTGTATACACAACCTTAATTAAAAAAAGAAATTGGATTCAGAGGAGAAGAAATAAAGTATAATTCAACATGTCAAACAACATAATTGGTCTTCAGAATATTTCTCTGATTTGAACATTGGAGATTGATTGCAATCCAAAGGAGAACAAAGAAAGTATGATTCACCAACACAAATATCTTTCAGAAATACATCAGAAGTTCATGCTAAAAGACTCATCCCAAATTGTTGTAGAAACAAAGACAGGAACACACACACTATACAAAATTATCTCTAAGCACAAAATAATCATATATATCTATATCTGATTCTTGTTCAACAATGATTTGTTCCTGTTCAGTGGGTGGTTCCTTCTTCTCAAACTCTTCTTTCTTCTTCTCATGTTCCTCCACTTTAATCTAGGGTTAAAAAAAAAAGGTTATATGAGAATTTAATAGCAAATGGGAAAATGTACTATAGTATGTGAATCACCAGAAATAACAAAACATTGTATGTTTATCAACATGGAAATTAATCCTAACTTTTGTAAATGCAGTATTTTCTAGAGTAGAATTAAGCATTTGAAGAATGTGCTCTCAAGCAATGTTTTGCAGAGGTTGCGGCAAATACTTAAATGATTCCATAGATAAATGGAAGGGCCATAAAGAGCACAACTCAATCACCTTGAATATAATATAAAAGAATTAAGTGTTAAAGAATACCATATGAACATTTGCATGAGGCTTAGTACATGAATAGCATAGGTACTCCATCTTATCAAAATTCAACTCAATCTGATCCATTTTCAGACATAGTTAGGCTTAATATAAAAGAATGTGCTCTCTTAACAAATCCATTTTCAGACATGTACTCAATCTGATCAAAATTCAAATCATTAACCTAACCAAATAATGAAAGTACAATCCAAATTTTCTAAGAATGCAACTGATGAAGCATGAAGACAGTAAAAGTATATTCTTCGGGAAACATATGAAGCCTATTATAAGATTGTAACTCTGAAGTTAAGCCTTTGATGCCCACAACTTATTAAAATGAAACAAAACAAAAAAAAGTTAAATCCTTCAAGTAAAATTTTTTCAAGTATGAAGATTCTCCATCCATTACTCATAAATCTATTAGTTTCCATTACACATTGCTCCTATAAAAAAATAGGCACACCATCAAAATACCGAAATCCATTGAAAAAGTCCATTTAAAGTCACCCAGAAGTCAGAACAAAAGGCTCACAACATCACAATTCAGCCATTTGGAATTTGGAATCACATTTAAAGAAAAAAAAAGAACATTTTAAGACATGATGAACATGACTTCCTATAAAACACATTTTGATTCACAACATCACAAGGAACAAATCCTTATCAAATCCAAGACGCAGACCATTAACTAATAAAGAAATATAACCCGATTTCCACTGTAATCTCGAATGTATTGCATTCCATATTCAAGCATTACATATAGACATTACTGGCTAATGAAATTGATGCAAAATGGATGGATCCAAAGCCTTGCATACCTATGATCATTCCAAGCAATCCAAACACAAATCTAATCCAAACCATCACTACTTAGAAAGAAAGCAACGACTTACAGCTGGAAACTAAGAAGGAAGGCGTGAATCGCGTGCGATGTCAGGAGGGCTTGGCAGCTGAGGAGGAAGGGAAGGGGCGGCGAGCGGTGAAGGGAAAAGCTCCTCTTGAGCGATGGAGGAGTTGAGCAAGGAGCGGAGAGAGATCTTGGTGCCGGAGATCTCAGATGGGCTTTGGCAGCTGTGGAGGAGGGGAAGGGGGGCGGCGAGAGGCGATCTCAGAAACTCTTCACGATGAGAGGCTTCAGGCGTACTGAAATGTAAATATTTTTAACCTAAACCCTAAAAATAAACATTTTTGCATATCACCCCCTGAAATAATTTTTAAATATTATTTTTATCCCAGTCAGCATTTAAAAATGCTGAGTGGGCAATCTCAGGGCTATTTTACCAAATACTTTTGAGCTGGGGTCAAAAAACCAAATAAAAAATTCTACAGGGTCAAAATGACAAATTGCCCTTTTTTCAATCATTGATAAATAAAAAACTCTTTTTATTATATATCATCTATTAATATTATATTTATATATTATGGCCCACATTATAGTGAATGATGGGATCAAAATTTAAGAAAACTTAGCTGGAAAACTCAAAATTGGCCCAAGCTTTTACGAGCCGACGGTGATCGTTTCCGGGTTGATAAAATTCTTTATAGAATTCTAATGTAAGCGGGATCCAATCACTATCTTCCACGTGGCTTATTCCCACTCGACAACTAGAGTCTACCTATCACGAGGTGGTGTTTTCCTCGCACATGCGTATCACGTGCTAGAAATCCGACACGCTCGCAGTTGTTGGATCATTCTAACACAATTGAGTAAAAAGACAATCACCAAGTAAAATCACCCAAACTTCTCACCTAAGCGCTTTATACGGTGATAAAAGATGCCACTTCACTATGTCCTACTCTAGCACTCCAATTCCCGGTCTTTAATATAAATCACCAAGAGCCATACGCGCCGAGGAGGCGACACAGAGAGAGCTTGAGAATCGGCCATGAGGGAGCGAAAGCTATACGCGCTAATCGGCGGGCTTCTCCTCCTCGCCGTGGTGTACCTGAACTGGGAGCCCGGATCCGGGTCCGGATCCGAATCCGTATTCGAGATCCGAATTCCGATCCCGTGGCTTCAGCCAAGGATGGGATTCGTGACTCGGAACTCGACCCGGTTCGTGGACTCGGAGACGGGGTCTCTGGTTTACGTTACCGGGTGGAACTCCTATTGGCTCATGAGCTCCGGGTCTAGGGTTAGGGTTTCGGAGATGCTCCGGAGAGGGAGGGACATGGGGATGGGTGTTTGCCGCACTTGGGCATTCAGTGATGGTGGCCCCAATGCCCTCCAGGTCTCCCCTGGTCGCTTTGACGAGCGTGTCTTCCAGGTCGGTGATGTCTCTCTCTTTCTCTCTTTGTTTTTTTAACTTCGTTTATATATATTCGTGAATTTATGGATGGAATGTTGCAATGTGGAAGATGGGGTATCCGAGGTGTGCTTGTTCTTCGAGATTCGTGTTTAGTGGGAGGAGTTGTTGTGTTGTTCGTCGTAAAGGTTGGGGGTTTATGGGGTTTTGATGATTTTTTTTTTATTTTTATTTTTGGAAATTGTCGGTAGTGCTGTGAGTATGAGATTCGCGTTTGATGGGAAGTCTGGACTGAGTGTGCATGGGAAAGGTGAGACTTTTGGCGTATTTTTGGTGTTTTTTTTATTATTTATTTTTTTTTTATTATTATTTTTTGCTTGGCAGGAAGTATGGAGTGGTTGTCCATTATAGAAGTGAGATTTTTGTGGGGATTTTTTTTATTTTTTATGTTTTTGACTTTTTTCTATGGTTCCAGTTTTGGAGCTACATTTTGAAATTTTGTTTGTTTTTAGATCATCATTTTGCTTTTGTTTTCTGCCTATTTGCTGAAATTGATATGATATTTAATGTGATTTTTTTTAAATAAAAAAAAAGTTTGGATATGGATGTGTTCTTTGCTGGAAATGAAATTTATTTGAACGTGTACCAATTGATGTTTGAGTGGAGAAGATGCCACTGAATACAAATACTTCCCAATGACGGAACATGTGCCTAGTGAAATCAGAGTATTATATTGAACACAATTCGGCATGGAAGACTTTGTGGAGTGTTGCTGAACTCTGTTGATTGATGGTCATTTATATTTAATATTCCAATTGTGATTCATTGAATGCTCGTTATCACTTCTGTTAATCATAAAACTCAGCTTCTTTTGGTGCAACCATATCTGATGTCATGGAGTCCGCTGGCCTCTAATGTCAAAATTTTATTGGTATCATTGTGGCTTTGATGGTGAAAGAAAGGTTTATGAAATCAGTTTGATTGACTTGGAAGTTCATGTTGTGATTTACTAAATTAGAAAGAGAAGGATAATGGGGTGAATGATTGTTAAATGTATCAAGTAGATGCTGCATGGAGGCTTCTTATATTCAAAACAGGAAGTTATTTCATTGATACTGTCAGACCATGATTTAATATTTTTTAATCATCATTCACTATAATGTGAGGCTATTCCCTCAGTTCTTCATAAGCATTTCATCTTCTATCTGACTTCATTAAAAGGTAAAGATGTTGAAAAATGTTTGACACTTGACATGTTTGTTTTCAGGCATTGGATTATGTGATATATATGAAGCGAGGAGGAATCATATAAGATTGATCCTTTGCCTTGTAAATAATCTTAATGCATTTGGTGGGAAAGCTCAGTATATAATGATGGGCTCAGGCTGCCGGAGAAAATGTATCATCATCAACTGATTCTTTTTTCTCACACCCTACTATAAAGGGTTATTATAAGGACTATGTAAAGGTAAGCAATTTGAAACTGCAAGAGCTGATTGTTGATTTGTTGCACTATAGTACATTGATATTTTTATATATTTTAAAATCTAGATTGCCAAGACTCTGAGGTTTTGACCAGAAAAACTAGTAAGTTATTTGCTAGCAAAATTCTTCTACATGATCATAGACTAAGAATATTAAAAGTTATATGTGATTTTTGAGTATATTCAGTTCATTGAAATATTTCCAAGGTTTTTAATCAACGAGGTTGCTGTCAAAGACCAAAATGGTAAAATGAACTGATTTTTGTTCTCGTCTTAAGATTGAAGTTTGGTTTATCCGGAAGCTTTAGTAAAGTTAACATTACCCTACATCAGTTGTTGCTCACAAAGCTCATACATTTTAATTTTAATCTGGGCCACCAAACCCCCGGACTAACACTGCGATGGATTCCCCTTTTCTCAAGAGAGTTCGATACTTTTGGCTGCTAGTGATTTTCTTTTAACTGCTTTTCTGTTGCCTTATTAATTATATTGCAGACAATCTTGACAAGAAAGAATACATATAGTGGAGTCATGTATTCTGATGAACCTGCCATTTTTGCTTGGGAACTCATGAATGAACCTCGGTGTGTATCCAATTCATCTGGTCCTCTTCTTCAGGTAGAAAACTAACTATTATTTTTTCATCTTCCTAATCTGAGCAAGTTATTATTTAGCTTATGTTTGCAAAGCTTGTTTCAATTTTCAACTGAGAAACAGGTGGAATTTCTGAGTGACCTTTTTATCACATTTGGCAAAACAGTAAACCTTAACTTTGCTCTTTACTCAGGCTTGGATTGCTGAAATGGCTTCATATATTAAAAGTCTGGATCAGAAACACCTTATCACAGTTGGACTAGAAGGATTTTATGGGCATCAGAGACCAGGAAGATTGGGAGTGAATCCAGGCCAATGGGCAGCTTCACTTGGTTCAGATTTTATACAAAATTCAGCAGTTGAACAAATCGACTTTGCTTCAGTTCATGCATATCCAGACAGCTGGTGAGTGAACTCTTTCTGATAGATTAAGTTCATTCAGATTCTTAAAGAAAATAATTTTTTTAAAAATATCTCATGTAGGATTCCAAATGCAAGCCTCGAGGAAAAGGCCAAGTATCTCGCAAGATGGGTGGATTCTCATGTGAATGATAGTCAAAATGTATTGAAAAAACCTGTCCTTTTTACAGAGGTAGGATCCCATTTTCATGTAAAGAAAAATGGATCATATGATAGGGATATTTTACTGAAGACAGTATATGATAAAGTATATGAATCAGCAAAATTAGGGCAAGCTGGTGCAGGAGCGTTGATTTGGCAATTAGTTATTGAAGGAATGGAAAGTTATCAAGATGAGTTCTCATTAATAGCAAAGGAGCACCCATCCACCTATAAATTGATAATGCAGCAATCTTGCAGGTTGAGGAGCTTATTTGGGAAAACAGATAACAATAGTACCAAACGCTCAAACTGTTCAGAGATTACCTCATAAAGATGATCAGTTTTGTTGGAGAATCAAATGTTTCTCATTGCCAAGGATTACATACAAACAATGAACAAGACCTTCTGAAAGTATATTATGTGCAGTTAATAATTTACTTGTGTTGTTTTAAGGAGGCTTAGAATTATAGCAATTGCTGATTGACCGGTATCCAGAAATTCTGATATGTGACGAAGATCATAAACTATTTAAAAGATCAATGATTCCGTTGTGCATCAAGTTAGAAACTATTTATTCTTGATTGTTTCCTGATTGGTTGGTGATCATCAACTGGTTGCTGATACAGTATTGTAGTAAATATATAACACTCCAATAGATTTATTCTTGGCCACATTCTTTCTTGCTTCTTGGATTGAATCTGCTTGCTTGGTTCCTGATCTTCAAATTCATGCATGCATACAATCAATCAGATGGAATTGCTCCTAATTTCTTTAACTAAACAACCATTAATTTTTATTTTATTATTATTCTTTTTTTTGGTAATGAGAGCACAACATTGCTATCTAGATATAAATTTTTTTTTTTGGGTAATTGGAAGAGTTTTATTGCAAAACTAAAACACAACAATTACATCCTTGGTCCTTTCGCCAATAAAACATTTCCTCACGTCACTTGGCATGTCTGCAGTTCCTTTGTATACTTCCCATCTATCTTCTTCTTGAGCAATGTGTGCAAGCTTGTCAGCAGGTTCATTGTCTTCTCTTTGAATGTGTTGTATGTCCCATTCATTAAGTATAGACAGCAGGGCTCTGCACCTCTCCATTATGTCCCTGGTTTGCCGATTCTGTGCATGGTCTCCCCTTTTAATCATTCTATCCAGAAGCAAGTTGTCGGTGTGTATTGCAACTTCCCCTAGTTTTCCCTGCATAACCATCTCCAGTCCTTCTCTTAGAGCCTTCATTTCTCCTTCAAAAACTGACTTAGCTTGACAAGTCTTCATTCCTGCAGTATGTATTTTCCCTGTGTTAGTAAGGATAACAAAACCTATACCAGCTCTCTTACCTTCCTTCTTCCATGATACATCAGTATACATGGCATATTTGTAGTTCTTGTTGTTCCACTGCTCTGCCTCCCTTTTACCTAGCTCTTCCACAGAAGGTTGTTTCTGGAAGTATTCAGTAGCCAGTCCAATGCTGGTATTAACTACCCACAGTGGGCAGAATTTCCTTCTTCTGAAGATGGAGTTACACCTGGCTTTCCAGGTTTGCCACAGGGTGTAAGCAATTAAACATGCTATCTCGGTCCTATGTCCTGTGTTTTCCTTTTTTGTTCTCCTCAACCAGTGCCCCTGCAAAATAAAATCTAGTGTGCAGATGATTCCTTGTGCTCCTTCTCTCTTTTGTAGCTCCTCCCAGACCTCCACTGTCCACCTGCATTTTGTAAACATATGTTCTATAGATTCTTCTTGTAAGTTACATAGGGGGCAAGGATCATCTGGTCCAAAGGCCCTTCTATACATGAATTCCTTTGTTGGCAGCTTTTTGTGGAAGAATTTCCATAAGAACATTTGTACTCTGGGTGCACATTGAGCCTCCATATATTCCTCTATCCCTCCCAAATTTCCTCTTCTCAATTATATTTTAATCTGTCATATATTTATGAAGTAGATGATCTGCATGTTGCGCTATGTTTCCATTTCCAAGTGCTTGCCTTCAGCTTAGGGTTTACCTGCATTCTCATTAGTTTTTGGGCTAAAGATGGATCAAAGATGTCAATAATTAGTTCAAGATCCCATACCTCATTCTCCCATAATTGTTGAACCTGCATTTGTTCATGATTATAATTCATGTTCACTGGAGTTGGTTTAAATTGCAAGGGTGTTTCACAGATCCATGGTTCATTAAAGACCATGGTGTGTCCTGCAACTTCATCCACTTCCAAGTGATCTTTGATACGATATGCAACATTCATCAATGATTTATATAAATAAGAGACCTTCCCTTTAATATTTGGTCCCAAATCACAGGATTCCCATATTTATGTATAAGCAGTTCAACCCATGGTTTTTTGGTTCTATTCATTACATCTAGCACATGCTTGGAAAGTAATATTGTTTTCATTGTTCTCAAATCCTTCAAACCTAGACCACCCTCACTTTTTTCTCTAGATACAATTGTCCAATTAATCAAATTCATTCCTCTTTTGTCCCTGCATCCTCCCCAAATAAAACCCCTCACCACCTGAGTGATTTTGTCTAGGATAGAATCTGAGACTGCGTAGGTACTTAGTGCGTACACGGGCATTGATATAATTGTGGCTTTGGAGAGAGTTACACTCCCAGCCATAGACAGGTTCATTGTTTTCCACCATGCTAATTTCTGCTCCACTCTCTCAATCAAGGGCTTAAACTGGTTCATGTGAATTCTCTATGGAGCTATCCATGCACCTAAATACTTGAAGGGAAATTTTCCTTAATGCATTCTAAGAATTTTTAGGATAGATCTTTTGACTCTTTTGTTAATCCAGGATGGAAAATACTATTCTGATTTCTCCACATTTGCTCTTTGGCCAGTCAGGTGTTTGTAGATATCTAGACACAAGTTTTAGCCTCTAACATATTTTCTTGAGCCTCCACACAGATTAAGAGGTCATCATCATACAAACAGTGGTTCAGTTCCCTGTTTTGACTAATTTTCATGCCTTTTATTAATTTCAACTCCCCTGCCTTGTTTAAAATTTTTGTGAGGACGTGCTACTATTATGAACAGATATGGTGACAGGGGTCCCCCTGTCTGAGCCCTGAGTTTGGGTGAAACCATTGCCCAATTCTGCCATTTATAATGAAGGTGAATGATGTTGTTTCTATGCATGCCCTAACCCAATTGACCCAACTGGTGGAGAAGTTCATTTTGAGGAGGACCGCAGATACTGTTTCCCATCTAATGAGATCATAAGCTTTCTCCATATCTATTTTTGCTATCATTATTGGGTGGTCTAGGTTTGTTTTTTCCAAAGAATGTGCTACTTCCCTCGAGCAATATATTATCCACGGATGTTTACATTTTTGAATAAAAGTTATTCGGGCTCAGCCCAATTAACTCAGGGAGGATTACTTTAAGCCTATTTACCATGATTTTTGTGATCAGTTTGTAGTTTACATTGCATAATGAGATAGGCCTGTAGTCCTTAACTTCTGTGGATTTTTTTTTCTTGGGAATCAAGCATATATGGGTTTTGTTCCAACTCTTTGGCAGTTGTGCTGTTTTAAAAAAAATATTGTATAGCATTTGTTACAGAACTCCCAACTGTTTTCCAAAAGGTTCTAAAAAATTCCACATTTAGGCCATTTGGTCCTGGGGCTTTCCCTCTAGGCATATCCTCTAAAGCTATGAAAATCTCCTGTTTTGTTACATTCTTGGTCAGGTTTTCTCCTTGTTCTATGGTAAGTTGTGGTAAATCTTCAGGTAATGCCTTTACTAGGTTATCTACCCCTAAATTTCTACTAGGGTTCCATAGATTTGAGTAGAATCTAATGAATTCTTGCTCTATTTCTTCTTGGCCAAAATATACTCAGTTTCCTGGACCTCTAATATAATTAATCCTATTTTGTTGTCGGTGCCTTTTTGTCATTTGGTTGAAAAATTTGGTGTTGGAGTCTCTATTTTGTAGCCATTGTAATCTAGATTTTTGTGCCCACAAAATAGTATTTTGTCTCAGCAAGGCTTGATGTTTGTTGTATGATGCTCTCATTGACACCTCTAGATCCCTATTTCTTGTGTCTTCATTGAATTTTGCCTCCAGTACCTCAATGTCCTTTTCTAGTTGTGTTATTTTATTGTCTAAACCTTTGTCTATGTGTTTGCATTTTGTGATTAGGTCCTTCTTGAGATTGCTGAATTTATGGCTTAAGTTATGCAAAGGATTGCCCCTAGGTTCCCTCTGCCAGATGGCCTTAACACTATTTTGGCATTTAGGTGCTTGAAGCCATGTGTTGTTAAATCTAAAAGGCTTACCTCTACTATTAACACAATTTGAGATGTGGAGGATTAAGGGGTTATGATCTGATTAGAATATTGGGAGACTTTTAATATAATAATTTTCAACATCCTCAACCCATGAGCTGTTGGCTAGTATTCTGTCAAGCTTTGCCCACACCCTGGCTCCACCCACTTGGTTGTTACACCAGGTAAAAGGGGATCCAGGGTGATGAAGCTCCATGAGATTGTTGTGTGTAATGAATGAATTAAACAAGGTAGATTTCATACCTGGTTGCGTCCTGTTGGAAGCTCCTTGTCTTTCATTGGCTTCTCTGATGGTGTTGAAGTCCCCCAGAATTAACCAAGGCCCCACCCTGTCAGATAGGCTTCCTAGTTCCTCCCAAACTTTCCTATGTTCCTCTAGTCTTTGGCCATTATAGACAGTTGATACTAGCTATGGTTTTTTCATCTCACCTGAGATCACAAGATGCATAGCATACCTTGAGACAACAATTGGGGTAACCAGGCTACCCTCTCTTCTCCACATGGTGATGATTCCTCCCGAGAAGCCTTGAGCAGGGATTGCTGCCCAGTGCCATTGTCTCCCAAAGGACTTTGAAAATCTCATAATTCTCTCTCCGTCTGCTCTAGTTTCTACCAGACAGCATACATGAATATCATAATTCCTCAGGATATTTTGAGTCTGCTTACTATATCCTTGTTTGAGATTCCTCTGCAGTTCCATAGCATAATGTTCTTCATATCAATCATGAATTTAGTCATTGTTTGGTTGAGGTATCTGCCCTCTCAATACGACCTTTTTTTATTTCGTTTTTCAGCTCATCTGGAGCTCTTTTTCCACTTCCCTCTTTCTCAATAGAGTCACTTAATTCTGATTCCATGTATTCCCCATGACGTTGCTGTTTCAGTTGGTGGCTTTCTCCAACTTCCCATGTTTCCATGGTTTTCTTGTTCTGGAGAGAAACTTTCACTACATCTACAAGAGCCATGTGATCTTGGATGTCCACTATCGAATGGTCCGATAGGTTCATTGCCACCTGTGCCATTAAGTCACCCGTTCTTGGTGATGGTGTTCCGTCTTCTTCACCCAAGGAGGTCACCATGGCCGTTGGTGATGCTGCATCTCCTCTCTCTTGGAAATAGTCTTGACTGTCATCTTGGGGTTCGTCTAGGTCTCGATACTGTTCCCCTTTCTCTGCCGGATTGTCAAAGAGGAACACGAGTCTTCCTTCCTACGTCCTAGATCCCCCTCGGTCTCTAGCTCTCTGACCACGACCCCTTCCATTGCCTGCTCATTCTTTCTCTGCTTTGTCAATCATGACTTCAAGGGGACCTCCTCTATTTCCGCGTGCCTGTGAGCCTCCCCTTCCTTTGTCTGTCACGTGGTCACTCAACGGTCGAGTTGGAGAACGTTCACGAGTCACGTGCCTCCCAGCTTCCTTCCACGTGCTTTGGGTCTCCTCCTCCTGTCTCCCACCGTCAGCGATGAAGTGTCCAGCTTTCATGTTGATTTGATCGCCGTTCTTGTAGGGGTGTCTGCCTCCTCTTTGGTCATGACTTCCCCATGATTTCCATGGGCGAACCACCGACCAAGGGCCAAGGTCTGGGTCTTCAGCCTCGTTCCCTTTCACCTGTTGTGGTTCCGGTGCTGTGTGCAACAAGCTTACTGTGCTCATGTCAGTTGAGCCGGCTTCCTCGATAATTGGGGCCTTCACTCTCGGATCAACCCTTGTCTGTCCGGTTCAAACTCCTCCCTGCCGGCCTCCAGAACGCTCCACCCGGCATTCATCTGCGCCGTGTCCCACCACTCCACATCGATAGCAATAGATCGACAGCTTTTCATATAAGAAGGCCACGAACACTCTAGATTTCATGGTTCTTGCCCAGACCCCACACTTTAGGGGTTTTGTGAGGTCAATCTCGATGCAGACCCGTGCGAATTTTGTCCGATCCTTGATCGTTGTAGTCTCATCGAACTTCAGTACATTCCCAGTGTGTGAAGCAATTGAGTCTAGAGAGCTCAGGGACCAGTACTCTGATGGTAGATGGTGCATCCTCATCCATACCGTCGCCGTCGACAGTCTTTCAAAGCACGGCTGAAAGTCAGGTTTCCAGCCCATCAAGTGTAAGATTAGGCCCTTGACAGTCCACGGTCCTTCAAATAGGAGATTTTCCATCATCTCTTCCGATGCACACTTTATCAGGTAAAAACCGTTTGCCATATCCGCCATTGTGAACTCGCCAAGGGCATCCCACAGACCTCCTAGCTGTTCTCTTACAATCTCTAGCGGGATCGGCCTTCCCAGAAATTTGCCGAACAGGCTCCACCGTTGCTCCTCCCTTTCTCTTTCGATGTCTTCGTCGTCCAAATCGACTGTGTCTTCAATTGTGGCCATCAACCTATCCAGCAGTGGCCCTGGCTTCAAGATCGTGTCCTCCTTGTTCCTTCCATGTGGGTCTTGGACTACATTCGACCAGGATCTTCTACCTGTTCCATTGGCTATCGGAGGCCGGGGGGGGGGGGGGGGGTTTACTCGCTGCAGTGGTGGTTCTCGGAGCTCCACCGGAACCGGAGCCGGAGCGCTTGATGTTGATCCGGGCTTTCGTGATCCCTTGTTTCTCCCCACTGCCATTACAATTGGGGGAAGAGGAGGGAGGCTGGTTCATTTGGATCTTTTGGCGGCTAGGGTTTGGTTAGGGAGAGGAGGACGGTGGTTCTATCTAGATATAAAATTCCACTAGACTGCTAATGTCTCTTTTTAACCCATTCTGGGGCTTGTTGGTAGCCTTCATATGTATTTATCCTCCGTTGCTTTCTCGCCATTTTCGCCAACTTGGTGGCAACTATATTTTGCTTCCTAGGTATGTACCATATCTCCCAGGCATTCAGTTTTCTTATTTCTCTTTGGCATCTCCTTGTCCCCTTGTGTGTCTTCCAATTAGGGTCTTCCATGTGTTGGCTCAATAGTTTGGCTATGTGTCGATTATGTGTAAGTATCTGTGCTTGCTTGCTTCCTATCTAGATAAGCTTTTCCTCTCCTTGTATTGCTGTTAGTTCTCCCTCAAAAGGCGGCTCGGCTTGATTAGTTTGTTCCGCAATACTGAGAGTTCCATTAGTGCTTATAATGACAAAGCTCAAACTTGTTTTCATATCTCCCTCCTTCCAAGAGCTGACTGTAAAGAGAATGTGCTGAAAATACTCTCTAATGGTTGTTTTTCTAGCATAATTTGCCATGTCCTTGGTTGACTGTTGGTGCATATAGTATTCCATAGCCATCTAGATGTTTTGATTGCCATCCTCCTTGGATCATGGGTTTTATTTTTGAAAATTTTATCACACCTAGCGTTCCAGAGCTACCACAGTGTATTTGCCATTATTGCAGCCTCCTCAGGGGTTGCTTTGTGTTGTCCCTACCATCCTTCAGCTAACTATCTTCCATCCTCCAACTTTTCATTTATTATATTCTAGTCTTTCGAATATCCCTCCTTTTTGATCTCTTTCCATATTGATATTGCTCATCTGCATTCATTGAATAAATGATTAATTGTTTTATCAGTAATGTTACACATCCCACATGGCTCATCTGGCCCTATAGATATGTTGTATAAGAGATGCCTTGTGGCTAGCCTGCTATGGAGGTATTTCCACATGAACATCTTGACCAATGGAGCCATTCTCATCCTCCACATATTTTTCATCCCTTCTAAGGGGACGGCTTTTTGTTGCATTTGTTAGTGTCCTATTGCCTGTGCTTGGGGACTAAGACCATTCACTGCTTTGGTAATCTTGTTCAGGGGTTTTCCTATTTATCATCTTTACAACACTTTGGGGGGAAGATATCTTGTAGTACTTTGTTGTCCCATTGTTCTCTATCCTACAGTTAGCCGACCTGTATACCTGGGGAAATCAAACACTCATGGATGGTAGATAAAACAATCATATACTTCACTAGTTGGTGAGATGTTACCTCTGATTTTTTGTGTTGTAGCCTTCAGGGATTTGATAGTGCATCAGCTTTCTCTACAGTTTTGTTCTTCCTAGATTTTAACTTGACCGTATTTTTTTGTCCATTAGCATAATCTAGGGTTTGTCATTGTTGTTAATTGGCTGTAGTACTTGTTTTGCCATTAGTTCTACTTTCATGCTTCTAAGATCCTTAACATGACTTGGACTTTGAGATGGGTACTCCAATTAATTAAGTGAATGTCATTTCTATCATTGATGTTACTCCAGATGAATTTCCTACCTATCTTTGTTATCTGGTCAATAATTGAGTCATGTATGGCATATGTACTCAGTTGATAAACAGGCAAAGAGATGATGACTGAATTAACTAGAATGACTTTACCTGCCATAGTTAAATTTAGTGACTTCCAGTGTGCCAATTTTCTCTCTACTTTCTCATCCAGTGGTTTGCCAAGAACCTATATTTTCTGGTTGATGAAATCCAACTCCCTAATACCTGATAGGGAAATTGCCCTATTCCATTGAGAATATTCCTAAAATGACTTTCCTTGCCCTTCTATCGAACCATGTTGGGAAAAAAGGTTCAGATTTCTCTAGGTTAGCTCTCTGGCTAGTAACGTATGAATAAATTTGGAGGCGCAATTTAATTCCTCTTGCTTCCTTCCTTGTTGCTCTACAGAATAAGAGTAAGTCATCTGCATATAATATGTGATTAGTGTTGAGGTTTCTATTAACTTGTATCCCCCTAACTAATCTTAGGGATTCAACCTTGTTCAGAATATTTGTTAATGCCAACCAAGGACTTGGCATCACGACACCAAGTTCCTGAAAACAAGTTTTTAGTGAATTGAGGCTTCTACCAACTTGGATAATGTTCGAAATTAAAGCCCACACTATCTAACCTATAGTGCAAATGATAAACATTACACATTACGCCTATTTTTCTTTCAAATATTGTTATCGTATTCATTGATTGGCTTATGTTCTTTGGTTTTCCAATTGATGGAGTCTTCCCCAAACTTGAATCTTTGCCTGTAATGCAAGTTGGCCATTATTTCCAACACAAGGAAAATGAAAACTATTCAACTAGAAATTGAAATTATCTAAGAAAATAGGAAATTCTAATTCTATGCTTGGGTTGCCTCCCAAGAAGCGCTTGATTTATTGTCTCTAGCTAGACATTGCCCAGGTCTCAAAGCAGTGGAGGATATGATGCATCCCATCTGATTTTTCCCGATGTTGGCACTCGGAATCTATTCCATCTTGATTGTTTAAAGCCTAGTGGTGTCTTCCTCGATAAATTCTCAGTTTTCTTCTATGCAGCATGAAGTGCACCTGTTAGAAAAAACATAAACTTAATGTGTCAAAATATAAACACTAAAAATTGCGGAAGAAGATCGAAATACCTCCAGCCATTGACCTTGAGTCGAATACGCCGAATATGAAAATGCACGTACTGTCAAGAGAAGTTGAGAACTTCTAATGTTTTCTTGAATCTCAAAATGATGGTGTAATTCTCTTAAAGATTCAATGACATTAGAGACCCAACTTTAAATCTCTTTATATACTCTGTCCATCATAGAGTTTTTCAAATTCAAAATTTTTCAAATTGATTTCCGGTAATGAGGAAATCATGGACTAATTGTTGAACAATTCCAATTTTTTTGCCAAACTTAAATGGAAATGATCATTAATGCAAATCAATCTAACTAATGTAATATATTGGCCATACATCATTTTTTTTCCTTTTATATGTATATTCAAACGGGTAATATTTTACATTCTCCCACTTGGCCAATATATACCATGATTTTGCTAGAGTAAGAAACAAATGCATGAATCATAGCGATATTTCCTCTTAGAACAAGTAGTATCTTCCATGTATCACATTGCACTTGCATCATAACTATAGTTTGCAAACTGAGTGAATAAACCCTATGTTTATTCTAGGTCCAACCTTAATTGATATTTCTTTAACAAATAATAAATACGCGTAAAAGTACGAATGAGAAAAATCACAACTGAAATAGAGTTTCATTGAAATAACATTCTCATGAAATTGCACTAAAAGACCAAGTCCCATATGGTCTACAAGATCCTTGAACCTGAATGGTGGGATGCCTTTTGTCAGAGGATCAACAATCATCAATTCAATGTTAATGTGCTCAATGTCCACTATTTTGTCGTTAACACGCTCTCTTATGGCTAAGTACTTAATGCCGATGTGCTTGCTTCGACTACCACTTTTATTATTCTTAGCAAAAAAGATTGCGCGCAACTAAATTGTCACAAAATATTCTCAATGGCTTAGATATACAATCAACAATTCTAAGCCTAGAAATGAAACTCTTCAACCATACACCATGCGATGTAGCCTTAAAATAAGAAACGAACTCAACCTCCATAGTGGACGTAGCTGTTAATATCTACTTCACACTCCTCCATGATATAGCTCCACCGGAAAACATAAAAATATATCCTGATGTTGATTTATATGAGTCAACACAGCCAGCAAAGTCTGAATCTGAATAACCAATCACCTCCAGGTTATCCGTCCGTCTGTATATAAGCTTGTAGTTCTTCGTCCCTTGAAGGTATCTCAAAACCTTCTTTCTGACTCTCTGATGGTCCATGCCGGGATTACTCGATATCTTCCCAACATCGCGACAACAAATGCTATGTAAGTGTCGGTCAGTGCGGAACAGGCATACATTATACAAGCCCCACAAGCCGATGCATAAGGGATGTTCTTCATTTGTTCCCTCTCGAAGTCATTCCTGGGACATTGGTTCAAATTGAACTTATTCCCTTTCACAATGGGTCCAACACTTGGTGAACAATTTTTCATCCGAAATCTCTCCAAAACCTTATTGATATAGGTTTCTTGTGATAGACCCAAAATTCCTCTATGTCTATCTCTAAAGATCTTTATGCCAATGACATAAGATGTATCGCCCATATCCTTCATATCAAAATTTTTAGAGAGAAATTGTTTTACTTCATGCAGCAAACCCTTATAATTGGTTGTAAGTAAAATATCATCCACGAACAGAATTAAGAAACAAATTTTGCTCCCACTGACCTTCTGGTATATGCATTGATCCATAAGGTTCTCTACAAAACCAAAAGAAGAGATTACATCATGGAACTTTAGTACCACTGACGGGAAGCTTGTTTTAATCCATATATAGATTTCTTAAGTTTGCACACCAAATACTCACCTTGACTAGAGAAGAATCCTTTAGGTTGTTTCATGTATACCTTTTCCTCTAGTTCCCCATTGAGGAAAATCGTTTTCACATCCATTTGATGCAACTCTAAATCAAAATGTGCAACTAAAGCTAAAATGATGTGAAGAGAATCTTTCTTAGATACAGGAGAAAATGTCTCCTTGTAATCGATTCCTACCTTTTGAGTAAATCCTTTAGTAAGAAGCCTAGATTTATATCTCTCAATGTTGCCTAATGAGTCTTTCTTTGTTTCATTTGCACCCAATGGCCTTAGCCTCATTAGAGCAAATACTCTACAAGATCCCAGACTCCATTAGATGCCATAGAATTCATCTCGTCCATCATCGCATCAAACAAAAGATCAGATTCTTTATATTTCATGGCCTATAAAAATGTTGCAGGATCATTTTTGACTCCTAAGTCATTGTCCAATTCTTGTAGATACACGACATAATCATCTGGAATCACTGATCTCCTTTCTCTTGTAGACCTTCTTAATGTTGGTGCAACATTTTCCTGTGAGTCATGTTGTCTAACTGGTTGTTCAACCATTTCAGGCACTTTATGAACAACTTGGTTTGTAGAATCATCAGCAACAGGTTGTGGATCTTCAGCGATTGGTTGTTCAACACCCATTTGAACTTGAGGAGTGTTTTGAATGACAACCAATCTTTCACTTGATGTGGAAGGTTGATCTATTTCAGGAACTATGTTATGAAATTGATCACTCCCATTGATTAAGTCATTCTCAATAAACTTAGCGTTCCTTGATTCCGCAAACCTTGTACTATGAGATGGACAGTAGAATCTGTAACCCTTGGATTTTTCGGCATATCCCACTAAATACCTACTAATAGTCCTTGTCTAGTTTCTTTTCTTGAGGATTATAAACTCTTACTTTAGGCGGGCATCCCCAAATGCTCATATGTCGCAAACTCAGTTTCCAACCCTTAAATAACTCAAATGGTGTCTTTGGGACAACCTTAGTTGGAACTCGGTTCAATATATACACAGCCGTTTTAAGAGCTTCAACCCACAAGGATTTAGGCAACTTAAAGCTGCTAAGCATGTTGCGTACTATGTCTAATAAGGACCTGTTTCTTCTCTCTGCTACACCATTCTAGTCCGGAGAACCATGCATGGTATATTGGGCAACGATCCCATGCTCTTGAAGAAACTTAGCAAATGGACCAGGTGCTTGTCCATCTTCAGTATATCTACCATAGTATTCTCCACCTCTATTTGTTCTAACGATCTTTATTTGATTACTGCATTGCTTCTCTACTTCAGCCTTAAAAACCTTAAAGGCATCTAAAGCTTCATTCTTATTATGAAGCATATAAAGGTACATATATCGTGAATATTCATCTATAAAGGAGATGAAGTATTTTGGACCATAAGCGTCCATGTCAGGACAACAAATATCTGAATGTATGATCTCTAAGATATCAGTACTCCTCATGGCACCTTTCTTAGACTTGTTAGTCTGCTTTCCCTTTATGCCGTCTACACAAGTGTCTTAAGTTGAGCCGCAATGTCCCGCATCTGCATGCTGTACTCACGTACACCTCTCACACTAGTAAGCCTCGAGGATGAAAACTTCATGATTAGGGTACTGGCAAGTGTCTTGTCTGAAGTGGCAAATTACTTATCAATTGCTTTTAGAAGTACCCTAACATTGCTATGCTGATCAACAGAACCACGAATACCAACAAAAATTATGGTTTTTATAAACATGAGACTAAGGTGATTAGATCGCTCCCATTGTTCATAAAGGACTTTCTCTTATGGAGTGCTGGTTGTAGTGATAATTGGTTCATCTTTCCTTATAGCATAGTCAATGTCCAACCATCCCAAATGAAGGAGAACTCTTTCCTTCCGAATTCATAATTGTCTCCGTTTAGTTCAGGAATGTCACACCTAATATCATAATAATTCGCAGAATGTATAACTTCATAGAAATTGAACATACATGCTTACATAACTTAAATTCGAGGCTAGAATAATAAGTCATGTTTTACCAATGTAAATCATGCACAAGAATAATGAATCTAGTGAAATAAAACTTGCATGTAGGCTATAGTCCTAATTCAATTAAATTCATTTAACTATATGATAAAACTATCGAATTATGTTTCTTTTCTCCTTAACTCATGCGGGTAAGTTAAGTAATATAATATGATATTTTATCCTAATTAATTATACAAATATAATAAAAGTTCATGTGGGATAAAATTTATTATATCAAATACAATTAATTACAATGGATATCATTTAACTAAATGTGATCCTTGACAATCTTGATATATAAATTTTTATAATTAAAGGTGTTGTGGATAAACTTTAATTATAAAAATTACATGGATCACTAGACATTCATGTAACTCCAACAATTTTTCATGTACAAAAATATAAGAATCAATGAGAATTATATGAACAATATCCATAAATCTATGTACCAAATATATCAACCAAAACATGCATAATTTAAGTAGTAAAATTACACATATATGTATAAATTAATTTAGCACATTAATTCACAACAATTTTCAAGGGAAAATATAACATTCACCGTAATATGAAAAAATTTCTACAAAAATAATATTCACAATTATAACCCAAAAAATGAATATTAATAAAACTAAAATTGTAAAAATTTTCTACATAAAATGCCAAAATTATAAAAATAATTCATAAATACAAATTTATTAAAAGTTTGTCACAAAAATACCCAATTTTCTAAATTCTGGAAAAGAAAACGACATTCTTAAAGCGAAACGACGCCAGTAACTTATGACCAAATGAAACGACGTTGTTTTAATCGTCTTCAACCTCCAGACAGGTTTGTTTGACCCACCTGACCTGGTTTTGAGACCCACCATGAAACCCGACGGTTTCACCAATTTTCGACCAGCAAATTTGGTGTTTCAAAAAACACATTGCAAGAAATCTGATTCTCATATGATTCCTAGCCTTACTTGTAAAAATTCCAGAAAACCGACCGTTAAACTCAAGTTTTGTGATAACATAATGCCTAGAAACTCAAAACCTAATAATTTCTAAACATAACCGAAAGATAAATTTGAGTTTTAACGCAAAACCAAAAATTGATAAAATCAGGTATGTTTTGGAAAAATCTTGTATGTCAAGGTAGAGGCAATAACTAGTTCTGATACCAAATGTTAGAAAAAACATAAACTTAACGTGTCAAAATATAAACACTGAAAATTGCGGAAGAAAATCGAAATCTCTCCAGCCATTGACCTTGAGTCGGATAAGCCGAATATCGGAATGCATCGCGATCTTTATCAAGAGAAGTTGAGAACTTCTAATGTTTTCTTGAATCTCAAAATGATGGTGTAATTCTCTTAAAGATTCAATAACATTAGGGACCCAACTTTAAACCTATTTATAAACTCTGCCCATCATAGAGTTTTTCAATTTCAAAATTTTTCAAATTGATTTCTGGTAATGAGGAAATCATGGACTAATTGTTGAACAATTCCAATTTTTGCCAAACTTAAATGGAAATGATCATTAGTGCAAATCAATTTAACTAATGTAATATATTGGCTATATATACATGATTTTTCCCCTTTTATATGTATATTCAAATCGGTAAATATTTTACAACATCAGCATCCTATTTCACTACAGCAACAACATTGTCAGATTTTAGTAAATAAAAACCCTTATCTTGTGGGTTTAATATTCCAAGACATTGTTAGCTCTCAAAAGGGAGCTATTTAGAGGACTTAATATCCTAGATTGAGAACAGAGATGGGTATTTAATGATGTATTTAAGACAAGTTTGGTTCATTTGTATGAATTCAATCTCAATTGGCATATATACTTGTTTTAGTGTATTTTGATACTAAATGGATCAATTTATGCACTAATGCAAATTGTATTAATGTTAACAAATGGTGATACTTATGGATCAAGATAGCGATGATCATGAGGTAAAAGAGAAGGGTGTTCTATAAATAAAGAGCAAAATGAGAGAATGGAAAAGAGGGTTGAGAGAATCATGAATGAGCAGCTGAGGTCATGAATTTAATGGAAGAGCTACAGAACTCCAAACTCAATCTTCACTGTTAAGACTGAAGATAGACAAGTCAATAACACCCATTTAAACTTTCAGGTCAATCCAAGATGAAATCACGAAGAATTGGCGTCACAACGCAAATAGTCAATATCACAATGCCAAACATCAGGAATCCTGAAGATCAAATAGAGAGTCCATGTCACGATGCCAAATCTTTCATGTCACGATACTAAACATCAAAGAGCTTTCAGAAAGGGGCCTGGGGTTTCATATCACAACAACAACTCTTGGCGTCACGACGACAAACCCCGACCCTATATAAAGATACGATATTCTAGGTTTAGGGGATCTTTTTTTTCTTTTTGGTTCTTGGAGGTTGAGTTCTTTCTTGGTGAGGGTTAGGGTTCTCCTCAACACCTCAAGGAGCAGGGAAGCTCTTCTCAAGGGGAAAAGCTTGGGCTTCATCGTCTATGCAAGGAAGAAAGTCTATTCCAATTCCTATTTTGAATACTTTCTTGTTTGTACTTACTTTCCCATAGATTCACTGTATGTTGTGCCAAATCTTGTATGGAACTTCTTGGATAGGAGCTAAATTTCTATTCCTAGGGTTTGTATGATTATTTGACTTGTAAATATTTTGATTGTATGATTCATGTTATGGTACTGTGTGGTTATTGTGAATGTGCTTGTGAGTGTAATCTTTATTTAGTCACAAACTTTGAAGATGGTGACCAATCTTATGCTTCAATCTTACTCCTGTGAGCTTTGAAGTTGGGTTATGAATTACAAGGTGGAAGTCCAATCCTTGGTTGGAATTATACACTATAGACATAAATAATAGTGGCCCATGGTCAGGATTGTTGAGTTAGGGTATTTGCTCCAACCGAGCTATAGACATATAGCTTTAGGACATAGGGGTAGTCTCTTGAAACTCTAGTGACCCTTGCATTTATGCACCTAACCTATCACCAGATGACCCTTGCTCCACTGACATACACAACAACTTGAGTCATGGATACCTATCACTAGCAAGTCAAGGAAGTATACAAACCCTAGCATCAACCCATAGAGTTTTCCCTGATTCTAACCAAGAATTGCATGTCACTTTATTTTCATTTTTCTAGAATAGAAACACAACCTTTTTAACATTGATTGAATGAACTTAAAGTTGAGATAATACGAGAACGTAGACTAGTTTCCCGATTCCCTATGGACTCGACACTCGATCTCATCAATTATTACTTTCAATGACACATACGCTTGCGTGAGAGCACTTCATGCACACCTAACAAACACTCATAGAAAGGAAAAAATATAGATATATATAATTTTCTTCAGCAACAACATTTCCAACAGGTGGGGTTGTAATATGGTAAAAATCATATGCTCACCCCCCTTCTTCTTAGTCAAGATCAATGGTTGGTCTTCCCATCGTGAGAAAAGGGTCTTCCAAAAATTATGGGTATCTCCTTTTCCTCTTCGAAGTCTAGGACAATAAAATCAATCAAATAGATAAATTTGTCCACCTTGACTAGAACGTCTTCAACTATACCACTTGGGTGTGCAAGAGATCGATTGGCAAGTTGAAGCATGACTGAGATTAGCATGAACTCTCCCAGTGTAAGATTATGATAGATTTTCAGTGGAATTAAGTCGACATTTGCTCCAAGGTCACAGGGAGCTCTTTCTAAAAATTTTTGCCTAATTGTACAAGGAAGAATAAAGTTGCTTGGGTTCTTGAGCTTCGACAGAAGTCTTCTTTGTAGAATTGCTCTACAATCCTTAGTAAGTGCCATGGTCTCAAATTCACCTAGCTTGCAATTTTTGGACAGAATTTCCCTCATGAATTTTACATAGTTAGGCATATTTTCTAATGCCTCTACAAAAGGAATATTAATATGCAATTTTTTGAACACATCCAAGAACCTCTCAAATTGTTTGTCAAAAGGTGGCAAGGTCTCATTGTTCTTCCTCTCATCTCCTTGCCCTTCATAGCTTAATTTCTCCACATCCTTTCTTGACAAATCAGAAATTTTCAATTATTCTATTAACTTCCTTTTCCTTCTGAGTGTCCCTGCTTTCATGTGCTCCCTTTCATCACCATGGGGGTTTATGTCATCGTAGCTCGGTAGGGATTCCACTAGCTGCTTCATATTACCTCCACCAACTATCCCACTTGGACTTCTAGATTCTTAAGAGATATTGTGTGTGATTGCAGCATGGTGTCGATGTGAGACATGTATTGCTTCAGAAGTTCCTCCAAATCAAGTTTTTTCTTATTTGAAAACTGAGGCATGTTTTGCGAGGATCCCTATTATTCTGGCCCTCGAGGTGCAGCATATTGGTTCTAAATGATCCAAGAGAAATTAGGGTTGTTCCTCCAATGGGGTTGTAATGGTTTGAATAAGGATTATGTTGTCCTCGGTTGGCATTGGCCATAAAGTTCAGTGACTCTTGGGTAATACTTGGAGCACCTCCAGATTGTTCAAACGGTGTACATGAGGTTGCCACAATGGTGTTTGCATGAAAACCCAGTTCATCCACCTTCCTTAACAGATCAAAAATTTTAGATTGGGGCATTCCGCCTGAATCCTGTATGTCAGCTACCCTTCTATGTGTTACTCTTTCAGAGGGCCACTAGTAATTGTTGGATGCCATCTTTTTCAGCAGTTCATATCCCTCATCCATAGATTTGCCCATAAGGGCCCCTCCTATGGCTGCATCTATTATAGTTCTTGTTGGTCCTTACAGACCATTGTAAAATGTTTGTACTTGCAGCCAAGGTAATCCATGATGGGGACAATATTTGAGCATCTCCTTAAATTGCTCCCATGCTTCATACAGGGATTCAGAATCATATTAGGTAAAGGCCATTATGTTATTCCTCAGTCTAGTTGTCTTAGAGGGAGGGAAATCTTATCTAAAAATTTCTATTCTAGGCCATCCAAAGTGGTGATGGACCCTATAGGAAATGAATTCAAGTAATTTATCACCTTGTCCATCAATGAGGATGGAAACAATCTTAACCTAACAACATTCTCTGAAACACTGTTATGCTTAAATGTATCTTAAATCTCTAGGAAATTCAAGATATGTGCATTGGGACCATCATGAGGTAGCCCGAGAAATTGTTCAAAACTTTGTAGCATTTGAATAATTGTGGGTATTATCTCAAAATTATTAGCTTGAATTCCTGGCCATTGAATACTAGATCGTAGCCCCTGTGTAAAGGGAAATGCATACTTGTATATCGGTCTCGAGAGATTATCACTTCCATTTCTACCGCTCAAGATGAACTTGGTTGTTCTTGTAGTTGATTTTGCTTTCCTCGAAGTCTTCTTAAAGTTCTCTCTATTTCTAGCTCAAAAGGCTCAAGATTCCTGCTATTCATGCACTTCAAGAAAAATGGGTTAAAACAAAGCTAATGAAAAACTAAAAATTCTATGTGAGAAACAAAAGAAAGTATGGTACAAAAGAATTTACACAAAAAAAATGATTGAATCGAGTTAGACTTGATTTCTACTAATATTAACTAATAGTCTAACTACTCCCTGACAAAGGCGCCAAAAACTTTGATCAGTTGTGTATAACAATATGCATTTGCACGTATGTGTACGTGTCATTAAAGTATTAAAAGTGATGAGCCGAGTATCATATCCACAGGGAGTGGTTTAATGACCTAGTTAAGTACTATCTTAATTTCAAGCCTTGATTTAATCAATCGATTAATTTGGGGTTTTGTTCTAAATTAAACTAAACCTAGAAAACATAAACTAATAACGGAGAGTATGGGGAAAAACACAATAATATGATACTGGGGTTGTATGCCTTCTTGACATATTAAGGATATTCGTCTATGATTTATATGTGGTTGCTATGCTAGTGGACAAGGGTTATTCAATGGTATGACTAGGGGATCCAATGCTTGGCATTGGTTAAGATTCTTGATTCTTCAGTGAATACACTCACAGTATCTAACATCATATTTATATGGGTAGAGTGGGATGTTCTTGAACCCTATATACACTACCCTGACCATGGGGCTATTACAATATATTCCTATCCCATAGGTCTTTGGTCTAACAGGACTTCCACCTTATGATACATGATCTGCACACACATCCATTAGCATGAAAGCATGACTAAAAATTTGTCATTATCTTCCTAATAATGATTAAATGAAGGTCATGTCACAAGCACATCCACAATAGCAAGTAATTAACATGAATCAAAGACTAAAAAGAGTTACATGTCGTTAAGATCATACAAACCATAGATTGAAAGTTTAGCACATCATCATAGAGTTCAACAAAGATTTAGGTTGATGTGTGCTTGCCCGCAAGTGCAGGGTAGCTCAAGTAGTAAAATACCCTAAGGGCTGGGTAGTCGAATCCATAGGGATCGATAGGGGTAGTACTAATTCGACTTCCATTATCTAGACTAAATTAAGTGTGATACTCTAATCCTAACTAAAAGATCTAAATAGAGAACTTAAGAGAATAGTTGGCAAACCTAGGGTTATCAATCAAGAAGACATGACACAATGGATCTCTATCCCCCTAAGAATCCATTGCTCGACTAATTTTCTAATATTAGCTATCTAGTTGATATATTCTTGGACCGTGAAGAACCCTATATTAGTTTGACCCCGATCTCTTGTGTAGCCAAACACTAGTCCCATACTACGATTTCGTCGTACGACTGCATTATAAGTATTCTTAGGTTATGTGGTTCCCACTGTTAGGCTTTGCCCTAATCAGGAGAGTGTGACACCATACACCCAATCTCTCGGCATATACTCACCCCCTATCATCTATTCTCAGGTCTAGCTTGACCGAGATTTCTCTTCATGCATCAAGAAACTTCCATGTGATATGTGATCGGTACGCACTAACAAATCACAAGCATTAAGCACACATAGAAAATCTACAAGAATAATAAAAGAAAAACCAGTATTAAGAAAGAAAAGAGTGACAATTTCATCCTCGGGTTCCAGGACCTGAGACATCACAGAAGGTTTAGCCTCTCATACTATAAGAATTCATCACAAAAGCTAAAGAGGAAGATATAAATAAAGATAATGAACTCCCTAGATCGATATCTCCTCCCCCTTCAATCTCTCCCTTCGAAACCCTTGCCATCGGTAGAGGAATCGCCAAAAGTCCTCTTGCAATTTGCATCTGGCGACCTTTTATAGGCTTCAAATTTATGATACACGGTAGTATTAGGACCGTGTTGACCCCGTATATAACTTTGGAAGCTTATGGAATCAAATTGACGCAGTTTCGGCTAATCTCGACATGTACACTGCCTGTACACGGGTTGAACACGCCTGTGTTCAGGGTCGTGCTACTCTTTGAAAAAGTGAGTTTTCAACTCTTTTGCTCCAAATTGTTATGATTTTTGTTTCTTTTGTCCCGTTCACCTATTTACATGTTCAATCACAAAAATTGAAGAATATAGGCAAAAAGGCAAGCAAAGTGCATACAAATATAGTATGAAAACATGTATAATTATGCACTCATCATAGGTCTACAATCATAACATCCATGAATAGGAAATACAAAAAGCCTTTGCCCTTTGTTGAGCTTTCTCGTCTTTTGAATCACCGCCGAACCTCCGAATCAAAACCTTAGGGCTGGACTCCACCCCCAAGCCAAGATGAAGATATGGAAAAGTCATTCTTTTATAGACGTGACATTTGGCATCGCGACGCTAAAGGATCGGTGTTACGACACGAACTCCCAACCTTTCTCTAACGTTTGGCATGGAACAACACCTCCTTGGAGTTTTTACATGGAATCGGGTTGAATCTTTAGGTCTCCAGGTTTAGCGTCACGACACCAACTTCATACATGCTCTCCTATAGTGAGGATCTGATCTTCCCATTCGATACTTTGCTCCAGAATTCCTCTCACCTGATACAATTAACTATAACTTGAATTATTGCTTGAAAATATACAATTCATGATAAAAATGCACTAAAACAAGTAGAGCAATCCAAGTTGGACTACATTTATATAATAGAACCGAAGCATATAAGATTCGACCTTAAAACATCATTTTTGGCTCTATATCAAGTAATACAAATCCTACAAAATAGCTCTCTTTTGAGAGCTAAAAATCAACACCTAAGCCACTAATATGAAGTGGTATGGAGAGATTGGATCCCCTTGTCTAGTACCAGCTATTGGCTTGACCCATCTCTCTACTTTTCCATTTATGATAGAGGCCATTGTTGTGGTTTCTATGCATACTTTCACCCGTTCTATCTATTCGGTAGGAAAATTCATTTTATGGAGCACAACTATTATGGCATCCCAATACATGATATCGTATGATTTTCCATATCAAGTTTGACCATCATCATTGAGTGGTTCAGGGTGTCTTTTTCTAGTGTGTGTGCAACTTCTTGTGCCATTAGTATATTATCACAAATGTTTCTATCCATTATAAATACATTATGTTCTCTACATATTATTAAGGGTAATACCATCCTAATTTTGTTCGACATGATTTTGGTTATAATCTTCAGTTGACATTACATAGGAAAATTGGTTTGAAGTCCTTAATTAACCATCTAGGGTTGGTCTTTCGATGTTATTTGACATATATACGTTTGGTTCCAGCAAACATCTAAATGGCCATTATAAAAGAAATGGATTATTGCCTTAACTATGGATTCCCCTATGACCTTCCAATATGCTTTGAAAAATTCAACATTGAATCCATTAGGTACTGGAGACTTACCCGTAGGCATTGATGATAAAGCATTGAATATTTTGTACCTCGATATAGGTTTAGTAAGTTCCATCCTCTGATCCTCATTGAGCATCGACAATGCATATATTAGTTCATTTAAGTCTCTGCCTTGCTTTCCCTGCCAAAGGTTAGTATAGAAGGCAATAAAACTCTCCTCTATTTCCTTAGGATCAGTTGTTAAGTCCTTATTCGCAGTTCTAATCTGATTTATCCTGTTATGGTATCTGTGTTTTTTGGTTATCTGATGGAAAAATCTGGAGTTGTTATCCCCATTTTGGAGCTAATTGGACCTAGCCTTTTGTGCCCATATATTAGTATTCTGTCTTAGTAAAGCCTAGTGTTTGTTGTATAGTGTCCTTAGTTTACCTCATGTTTGTCTATTTTAATACTGCTTAATTTTCACCGTCCCTTACCTTTGGCTGTGTAATCTCCTCCTCTACCTCTTTAATCCTATCTTCCAGTCCTTGTGACATCCCCCTATATTTTATAATTAGGACTTTCCTTAAGTTATGTAGCTTATATCTAGCATTGTGTAGTGGGTTTCCTTAACATATGTCTCTCCATATTTTTTTAACACTTTCTTGGCAGTCAATTGTTGTTACCTATTGTTATCAAACCTGGATGGCCTAGCATCCCTCAGATTTTTATGATTACATTTTAACAGGAAAGGGTTATGGTCTGACTGCTAACAAGATAACATTTTGATTTCATAAGAAACTATTTCCTCAACCCAAAGATCATTTGTTATAATCCTATCTAACTTAACCCAAGCTTTGGCCCTCCCTTTCTAATTATTACACCAAGTGTATTGAGAACCCGCATGCTTCAACTCACTAGAGATTATTATGTGTTAAAAAGGCTCTAAATAATTGTGATTTATACCTATTCTATAGGCCTCTAAGTCTCGCAATCTCTCTCCCTGGTCTCGGACAACATTGAAGTCACTGAGAAGGATCTACGGTCCGAGAATATTGGAGAGACTTGCAAGCTCGTGTCGTACTCTTTTTTGTTTAGTAAACTACTGGCTGTAATAGACTACTGATACCAACCATGGTTGAGTATTTTGCATAGCTAATACCAAGTTTAAGACATAGCTTGAGTTCATAATGGGTGTTACTATTCCTATTGTCTTCTTTCATAGTGCTATGATTCCACCAAAAAAACCCATGGATGGGATGGCCACCCAGTGCCATTTCTTCTCAAATTTCTTATAGAAGTTTTGACTATCACCTTGTTTGCTCTGGTCTAAACAAGGCATATCATAGATAAGTCATAAGTTTTAATAAAAGAGATTATGCGCTTTTACAAAGATCAACCCCCCTGAAATCCCTCTATAGTTCCAAACGATCACTTTCATTAAAACTTTGTTACATTTGCATAATCTAATCGTCCTCCTCGGTCAGATACCCATTCTTCTAGGTTTTTCCTTGCATCGAGGCTGCCCTTTTGCTTCTATTCGACTCTCCTCTATTTTCACTTTCCACCACTATAGCATCCCCTGGGTCAAGCAGTTCCTCGGCATCTATCATCTCTTCTTCAGTCTCCTTTACCTTTTTCGGGATCCGGAGAGCATCTGTAACTCATTCCACTATATTATATTCAAGTGTAAATTCATTTCATTATCTTCCATATTGGGATTATGTTGAGCACGTACACACGCTCATGCAAGCGTACGTGTCACCAAAGTAATAATTTTCAATAAGTCCTATTGTCAAATCCTGAGGGAGTGGAATTGAGGCAAATTAAGCAGAAGCTTACTATGGTATTACGATCCTTCAACAATCAATTGTGGTGGTTTTGAGCTAAGGTAAACTATATCCTAGAAACGTGTTAGCTCTCGTAAGAGAGCTATTTTATAGGACATGAGCTACATGTTTTAGGACCAAAATACGATGTTTAGAGCTATTTTGTATACTTTTTGGTTCTAATATCCATTGAATGTTCATCTTGATTTGCCACACTTGATTTATGCACTTTTGTTATTAATTTCAAAGTTATAGGCTTTAAATCAAGTGAATTTTACTTGTATCAGGTGATAGCGCATATGAAGTTAAGACTAGGTGCAGACCAAGAGCCAAATCACCACATAGGACAACCAAGAGGAGAACATCCCGACGTTATAGCGGATGCCACGACGTTCCAATGTCATGACGTCATAGTGGGCGTTATAATGTTTATTATCAGAGAATGCAGAGAACTCCCATGTTCCCAACGTCAAGACATTATTTTATAGATGTCACAATGTTGGGTTGGGGTCTTTATATATAGGGGTGTATCTTTTAGGGTTTTTTCTTTCATTCTTGGCAACGGATGGAGGTTCAAGGCAACGGTTCAAGGCAACTTTTTGCTAGGAGAAGCTCAAGGACAAGGGACAAGATCTCTCAGCTTGTGTTTGATAGGGGAATATTCCACTTGGGATTAGGAATAACTTTTGAAAAGTTTTGAATTTTTTGGGGGGAATTTTTAAAGTAAAGATATTAATGATAAGATAGTTATGTGGCTTCCATGCATTGGTGGATGGGTTATTATTATATTCTTAAACTTAAATTAAAGTTTTTGGCGGGAAAAATTTTCATTGGGGAATGTGTTGGGAATATCCCACTTGGGGATATCCCCCTATCAAACATGAGCTCATTGTTTTATCATTGTTTTATCCCTTATTTGTACTGAAGCATGGATGTTTGTAATAAATCTTGCAATTTTTTGCATCTTATATTCATGATGTTTGGAAAGAACTTTGTTTATGCGGTTGTATACTCTTTTGACTTGAGTATCTATATTATCCTATGATTTGTATGTGTGCTTGCCGTCTGGATGTGCCTATGACTTGTATCTTTATTAATCATATGTTAGAAGGCGAGGATATATTTTTTAGCCAAGATGCATAGAGATATATGTATGTGTATGGTACTTTCACTCATAGGGTGGAAGTTTGGTATGACATACATGAGTTTTATGGCATAGGAATATGTACTTGTAGTAATCCATGGCGTGGTAAAGACTAGGGATCAGTTTGCCTTACTCAACCCATAGGCATATGTGGAAGAAATAGTAGGCGTATTCCCTAGGCATAAGGAATCATCTTTTGTGCCTGCACATGAAGTCCCCTAGCTTACTACTGAATTAATAGCTCTTGTCTAAGGCATAGCCACCTCTAAAAATCATAGGAGAATACACTTATCAAGTCAAATGAATCATACAACCTTGGAATATTATATACTAGAAATCCTTGTTCCTTTTGTTAACATTTACAGTTTTTTTAAGGATTTAGATTCAATCAAAACCCAATTTAATCATTTGAGTGATTGAACAAAGAAACTTAGTAGGTTAGTAATTAGTTAACCACTTTCCACTTATTGAGGAAATCGACATCGGTATTCACTAATATTTATTACTTTGACCTCAGGTAAGGCATAGTATTTACATGTGTCGACCATAAAAAAGTAGTAAAGATAACGAAGAGTTCAGGGGAAAAACACTCAAGGATAAGTACCTAGGGTTGCATGGTGCATAGACATAATATTGATTTTCTCATTTGATTTGTATTGGATTGTCAAGCTAGAGGGTAAGGGCTATTTAGTGGCATGCTAGGTGACTTCATACGCACAAGGGCGTAGATGATGACTCCCTGTTCCTAGAGAATATAATTACGGTCTCCACTACATATCCCTATGCGTGGAGTGAGACATTACTGGACCTAGTAAAATGCTTTGACCATGAATAACTACAACATATTCCTATGACGCAGTGATGCAGGGTTATCACCCTAGCCTTTCATCTTGTGATATATGGTCCGTCTGTACTAACATTCGCATGCCATTATACACAAGATATGTCATTACCTTCTAGATCAATGATGAACTAGATTCATGTGAAGCTTAATATAGGTAAACATTTGTCGTTACCTTCCTACTAACGGTTTAATCAAAACCATGTCACAAGTACACCGCTTAACCAACAATCCATACAATTAAAGGATAATATTGATAATCATGTCTATAACGCCATACAACCCTATTATCGAGTTCTAGCCACGCAATATGGAGTTTACAATCAAAGATTTAATGCATTCAAATATAAAAACATCTATGTATCTCATATAAGAGCTAAAATCAATATAAAATAGCAAAAGATGTGGATCTTAGCCCTTATTAATGTTTCCCCTTCCTCAAGGTATGCTCAAGGCCCTCCTCGATCACCAACATGAGAGTTGGAATCTGTTTCTCATTGCTAAAATCACCTCCAAGCCGAGATGATAACCTTAGAAAATAGGAGAGCCTTTTTATAGCTACGGTTGGGGCCGCATCACCAAGGCCTTGGCCAAGCGGCACTGACTCTCCGCTCCCAAACCTGGATCTACTGCTTGCGGTAGCGACGCAGTGCCAAGGGCTTGGTGATGCATCACAAATTTTCAACCTTTTCCAGAACTAATCAGCAAGATTCGGCGCCATGAGCCTTGGCGACGCTGTGGGAATTGTCAGCCTGATTCTTTTGAAGCTTTGTTATGACCTTGGCATGACTTACTATTTCTTGAGTCTTCCCTTGTGTTGCTCCCAATGGTGGTCGAAGATCAGCTTTTCTTGATACAAATATACATGCCAGAATTAGTGCCTAAAAATATAATAATTCTACTAATCATACACATCTCAGAAGAGAAAACACAAGTTGGACATTTTATAAGAAAATAGAGCTAAGCATACACAATTCTTGACAATTAACATCGAACTCAACTCTAAACAATATGCGTAATCCTATAATTTAGCTCTTTTTGGAGACCTAATAGTTTATGATTTGAATTTTTATTTAAATGTAGAGAAAAGGAGTGGATTTGGTCTTTCTCACGTATCAATGTCATCAACTCGAGATTTTCCCACTGACTTTCTCCACTTGGAAACTCGCATAACGCATAACTCCTCGCTTTCTTTTGAAATACTCTCAATTCTTCTCGAGCTCCAAGTTTGATGACTTGTCCACCTTTCCCCTTGTTGTGCGGATTGGCCTTTCCCTATGGGCCTCATCCAAGGCATGAACCTATGTCGCCCATCATAATGCCTCCTATAAAGCATGCACTTCGCCATTGCCTCGCCTCGAGCCACTCAATATTGCCTTAGTAGTGCATGTCCTCCTCTCTCCCCAACCTCCTCAGATCCCCTTCTATCGCTTTGCCACATGTATCTCTCTTTAACCTAAGGGGTTGAGCAGGTTGTGGTTGACGTGTTGATCATGCATTTCTCGTGGTGACCATCTCTCTCCCAGCTTGTCTCCCTCGCACTTACCACCATCCGAGGTTGAAGTTTTGTTGCTCATCTTTCGTTGTTCCTTTTGCACCTATTATGGTGCACTGTTTTCTAGAACCTCGGTATTCTAAGAGAGCTTGCTGGTTTCCTCAACCTACAACTCCTTCCCTTTAAGTTCTAATATTGGCTTGAGTATAATCCCGACCTCACTTTGATGACTCCCAGGAGGCTCCAACTCGCAATTCTAAGTACCATGTCTGACTATACTACATCCGTAAAAAAATAATGTTAGTTTCTCATATAGAATCGCAATAAACAACTTTAGAAAAAGTTCTTACCCATACTCGCCCTCTTAAGGGGTTGATTTAAGCTTAATTCTACACAAATGCTCGCATAAAGAGCTCAATTCATCTCTAATGTCAATCCTGACCACCCTCCCAAAGAAAGTGGCAATAGTCTCTAGGGCTTCTGGAAACAATAATTCGGCCGAGAGATGGTGTAACCGACCCTATAAAGTGGTTGTCGTTAACCTCTCGAAACTAGGCTCGAATTACTTTTTCCAGCAGAAGAGGTGCAACACCATTCCATTCACTGTCCAAGGGAACTCTGATAGCGCCATCTCCACCATCCACTTCGACGAGAATCTAATTAGAAAAAAACCATTTGGCATGTCCGCGATGGAGAACTTCCCCAAGATCATGCCACAACCTTGAAAGAGTCTCTCTCATGATTTTGAGTGGAGCTTTACATAACATCTTACTATACACCATTAAGGGCATGGTGTCATGTGCTCGAGCGGAGATCTTGTCTTCTAGATCTATGGTGCCTTCTACCATTGCCTTTAGGCGCTTGATAATCGTCAGTCCCGGAATAAAAAGGGTCTCCTTTACCTCCCTATTGAGGAGGCAGGATAGCCATTATCTCACGGGCTAGCTACAACCATTGGATCACCAAGGAAGAATGCTAGAAAAACACCCACAGAGAGAAAATACCTTTGAGTTTAAAATATTATTATCAAAATCAAGTCTGACCCTAAAACTAGTCCACAAACCGGACTAAACAACCTGAAGCCTACTATTTCGGTATTTTTTGTCAAAAATAGTAAAAAAAATCCTAAAATTATTCAAAATTGAAATTCTATACAAGACAAGTAATCAGCTAGAAATCTGGACCAATCTGGACCAAATAAAATCAAATCCAGTTCTAATTTGACTGTTGATTTATTATAAAAAAAATAGCAAAAAATATCAAAAATGGAGATACGGAGGGGAAATCAGCAGAATTCGAGGTAAAAAAAATGACATCTACTGAGCGAAATTGGGTGACCACTGTGTGCGCACCGAAATGAGCTTTCCGGATTAGGGTTATATGCGCGATTCCGACACACTTGTAGCCAAAGTTATTGCCAAAAAACTGAATCACACCCAAAACTTCCCCAATCACGAGAGTAATACGATCACTTCTCGCCTTTGCATTGATATGTCAACTCATGATATCTCCATGTCATCATTGTGAAGTTTGACAGCTCAGCATCTTCTGACTCGGACCCTCTTGCATCACTTATTGTCTTGATTTCTTACCATGTTCGCCCTGTTCTGTTCTTTCGTTCCTCCACTTTGGCCACTCCATACCCTTGGACCTTGTGACAGAGGAGAGTTAGTGGCGAACCTTGCTCTGTTATGAGGCGTTGTAGCCCTCTCTTGGGAGGCTTTGCTTGAGGCGTTGTAGGCCTCTCCCTTGGGAAGCTTTGCTGTATGTGATTTCCTAGTCCTTGCTTGTGAGGTAGGGTTTTTTCGCTGGCACTTAGATGGGTCACCATACTCCACCGGTATGGAAACAAGCGCTTGTCTCCCATACTGCAATAGGAGCAATAGGGGATCCACAAGCAATGACATAGCTTTTCTCACCATTTGCTCCTCTCACACATACCGGCGCAAGTGAAGGGAGGTTGGTTTCTTAGGAGTGCAAAGCATCTGGAACCATGAGAAAACAAAGCTCTCAAAATGAAGACGCTTTGTAGCAGGAAGATATAAATCACAAATTCCTCAGAGAAAACAGAAAACACTTGATACTTGTTGAGAATACATTCATGAATGCTGAAAATTCTCAGTTTAAAGATGGTTTACATTTCTCAGGAAAAAAAGAGCAAATTTAAGTCCGAAAAGAAAACAAGAAAATTCATCTCAATCTCTCATATAGAATTTTTGACATTTTTTCTATTTTTAGCTAATATCGATATATTCATTTTAGATCAAGGTAGCAATCTGCTGTGCGTAATTGTGTCCTCACAATAGTGTGCAATTACTGGAAGAAATATGCCATGCTTGTGTGACTGACCAACCCAATGGCCAATGAAAAAACATAACCACCAACCCCTCATGCTAGAATGCATCCCATAAGAACCTTTGTGACTAGCCTTAATGATAATCTGGAATGGTGGCGAGAAACATGGTCGTCGGTAGCTTCAGGAGTAAAAAATCTGGCAAGCTTATGTGCGAAGAGAATGTGCCACATGCTTAGTTTCAAAGGAAGTAATCTGGAGCTGGTCTTTTGGAAGGAACCCCTCTCGACTCCTGCATCAAAATACATCCCTTAGTGCGGATTATATATATATATATATCAAAAGAAGAAAGTCTGTAGTGGTGACAAACATGTGGTGCAGCCTCAAATACACGGAACTTCTGGTTCAGATTCTCATCCAGCTCAAGGATTGCGGCAATATTACCACATCTGAGAATTTTTCATAGAAGAGAGGGACATGGTTAGCAGAAGAAAAAATGAATGCAACCATTATATGTAGAGGCATCATTAAATCTGAGTGACATGATAACCATTCCCCACTCCGCAAGCTCAGGATAAAAATTTTACTAGATAAACCTAGTGCCTAAAGGAAATTCTTTATAAATTAAAAGTATCATCAGGAACAATCAAAACATGCAAAGAAAGTAAAATTTAGGGTAAATTATCAAAATAGTTACCCAACTATTCGAGCATTCTTATTTGAGTCACCAAACTATAAAAAATTTCAATTTTTTACCCAACTTTAGAATTACGTTCAATTGGGTCACCCATTTTCAATTAGGGTGTTAGATTTTGTTAGCTAAGGTTTTGTAAAGTAAGTAATAGTTGTATTATTTATTATGTTGTTTAGAATTACATTGATCCAACCCACTGTATTATTTTTTTAAAAAATAATAACATAATTAATGAATTAACAACTAACCTAATTAATGCTAATTACAATCAAATAACATACAATTGAAGGTTAATTTTTTAATAAATAACATAATTATATCTAAACAACATAAAAAATAATACAACTAAAGATTAATTACTTTACAAAACCAAAATTAACAAAACCTAACACCCTAATTGAAAGTGGGTGACCCAATTGAATGTAATTTTAAAATTAGGGTACCCAATTAAAATTTTTCATAGTTTGATGACTCAAATAGGAATGCTTGAAAAGTTGGGTGACTATTTAAGTAGTTTACCCTAAAATTCTACATATAAGGTCAGATCAAACTTCACTTTGAATCAAGCACTGATAATATTCACAACCTTGACTTCTAAGGAAAGACTTCATTAATGAGTTCAACTGCCAATTCATAAGGAGTGATCCAAAATGCAAAGCACAAAGACAATAAGAAAGAGTTTGGATGACACATCCAACAAAATTAAATGTCTTAGCTAATGTGCTGCCTGCGGAGTGGCACGTCAGAGCAATTAACAAGACAACAGCAGAGCTACTTCAACCATTTACGTTCTTTCAGGGGAGAATAAAATACGCTCACTCTTCTCACTCATAATGGATAAACAGCTAATATGTTTTAAGTTTAACAACGGATAAGTACCTGTAACAGTAATTTGGAGCAGACCAGACTGTAACTATCTGGTTATTGAACATCCACTTATATCCTTCCATTACTAGCTGATGTGCACGGCATATGTAATCTATGTTGTTAGAGTGGTTAAAGTTGGTGACCACCTCCCCACCAAAAAGAAAACCTGCCCCACGGGGACTTAAACCCCATCCATCAACAACTTCCTCAGGATCCGACCATAAAAGGTCGCACATAGCCCCATCATGAGGCACTTCCTGCTTTCGGTCTATTGTTCTGATCTGTTGAGCAAGTCAATTCTTTGAAATATATAGAGTGAAAGAAACTTGGAAGAAAATATTGATCGGAACAGCTATGGCTTACCTGATCTAATGTTGTTATGGCAGGTGATAACCCTCCATGGACACTGAAAACTTTATTTTCAATGAGTGCAGACAAACTGTACAAAGGTATTAAATGAAGTATTTAAATTGTAGAGATACTTGGAAAAAGGTAAACCACAAGGAAGTACAGGGAATGCAAGAGATGGACAAGAATACCTTAGGTAATCAAATATATCAGTGCAATATCTCCAAACATTCACAGAACCATATTTGCGGAGACATTCATCGTAGAAACCATACACCTGGTAACCAGAAACAGTGTCACGGATAAAGAATTAGCTATCCACCAAAATACAACTTTCAAGTTTTCAACCTGTGTAATCTGCCTGCTCTCATGGTTTCCTCTTATAAGGGTTATTCGATCTGGGTACCTCACCTGCAGTTTAACAAATTAAGGAAAATGTCTCTACATAATGAAATTTTATTGCAATAAGAATTAGCAATTTCTATGAAGTTATATGTTTCACAGCTACAAAAGAAACCAACTTATAAAAGAGAGGATATCATACACAGCCAAAATTGAAAGGAATATACATTCTGATAAGCTATTTTGATGATCTAGATTGTTCAAAGAAGTATTACCTTCAATGCCAGCAAAAGAAGAAATGTTTCAACAGAATAAAATCCCCGTCAACAAAGTCTCCAAGAAACAAGTGAATTTGTCTGTGGACAATCACCCCCAACTTTAAATAATTCTTTCATATCATAAAACTGCCCAATGAATGTCACCACATATCTGAAGAAGAGAAAAAGGAAAAGAAAGAAAGAGCATTGAGAAAATAAGGAACTAAATATTTCCAAATTTAAAATTCTCTCTTTGATGGTATTATCATGTTTTAGCACAGAAATGGAATTCTAAGTGATATTTTTCCATATTCACACATTTAAATAAAAGGATGAAAAATTGACCTCAAGAATATGTTCACAAACAAACTAGTCAAGGGCATGTTTGGATGTGCTTTATTATTTTCAACAGTGCTTATTTAATGAAATAAGCACTTCTAGAAACATACTTGTTTGGAAGTGATTTTGGAAAAAGCAGAAACACAAAAAGAAAAACAATTTTCGTGTTTTCTTCAGAAGCATAGGCCTTGGTGCTTCTCATAGAAGCAATTCTAGAACCTAAAAAAATGCACTTGGATGTATTCTTTATTTATTCTTTTTACCAAAATGCCTTCTATGAAAGTAGACAATCTCTCTCTTGTCTCCTTATAAATGAAAGCCCTAAGCTTGTGTTTGATAGGGGGGTTGGGGATATCCCCAACACATTTTCCAATTAAATTTTTTCTCGTCAAAAATTTTAATTCAAATTTAAGAATATAATAATACTCCACTCACCAATACATAGAAGCCACGTGGCTATCTCATCATTAATATCTTTACTTTAAAATTTTTCCTTAAAAAATTCATAACTTTTCAAAAATTATTCCTAATCTCATGTGGGATATCCCCCTATCAAACACAAGCTAAGGGAATCAATATCCAATGAGTCCAATCCTCTCCCGAAATCCACAGAGTTCTTTCTTTGGTAACTACGACACAAACCAGAAGCCATTATTGGGAGATTTTTGCACGACTGTCAGACCTTTTTTGCATGGCCTTAGTAGTAAAAATTTCACACTTTGGAAGCACTTCATCTTGTACTCAACCAAACAAAAATAACAAAACCACACGTGCTTAAATAAATGCATGTCCAAACAAGAAACTACTTATTTTACTCTCAGAAACACTTGTGCCAGAAATACTTCTGAAATACATAAATAAAGCATTTATCTCAAAAGTACATTCAAACGGGCCTCAAGTTAGTTACAACCTACTAGTAATAAAACAACAAATCAAAGTAGTTACTCTGAAAAGCTTAAGTTGGGTTGCTTCCAGCAATTCCCATTACCTTTTGGCTAGTTGTTGGCCTTTTTATTTCATTATAGCACCATATAACACTAAGGGCTTGTTTGGATTGGCTTTCGTAAAAAGTGTTTCTTTTAAGTTGATAGAAGGACTCTTGAAAAAATGTGCTTCCTAAAGTAAGTTAAGCGCTTATGTTATTTTGTGTTTGGATAGGTTAATCCAAAAGTAGTTTTATAATAATAATAATAATAATAATAATAATAATAATAATAATAAAGGGTGTTTGGTAATTGACATAGCTTTGAAAAGGTTTTAAGAGGGGTATTTTAGTAATCGACACTTTTTAAAACAAATTTCTGCTAACAACTTTTTTCAAAAGCTACAAATCACTATTCAGAAAAGTTGTTTTTCACTTTTTTATAGCTTCCGCTTTTCTCAAGTAGCTCATCCTTAAACATATTATTTTGCCCTGTAGGCTTAACTTACTCTAGAAGCTTTTGGGGCAAAAAAAAAGCACATCCAAACAAGGCTTAAGCTTGAGATTTATAAAATCCTCTAGCATCCTAATGGTTGTAGAATTAGGAACAAACCATTCAAGGGGTACAAAAGATAAGGATCTGAATGTTCAAGCATAACCAATACTTATAAATGGAGCAAACAATTGGGATAAGTTTCATAATTGTGCACCCACCAAGAATAAAGCATAAAGGCAGTTGCTCAAAATAAAAGAATGAGCATATATGTAGCTTATTATCTTCAACAATATTCCAACAATCAACAGGCTCAAACAGAATGATGGATCTAATCAGACTGTCATTGCCTTACTGATTTATAAGAGAAGTTGCCCTTGAAAATTCAAACCAAAAAGATAAAGCTACATGGTCATTGTATAGTATGCAATCCACTACCAAAAAGAAAATGATGCCACAGGTAGAGAAAACAAAACCAGAGAAACTGAACAGCATGTGAGATACTTTTTGCATCATAACACACAGCAATTAGCAGCAATTTTTCCTTTTAAGATAACATTCACTGCCAAGGAACCAAGTAGCATATGACTTGACTATGTTCTATCACAAGGTAAGTAGCATTTGACGTCAAATGCAGTGCTCTCTCCGATGCGTGCAACAGTGTGGTCCGGGGAAGAATCCCGGACAACTCTAGTCTATCAGATGTAGCTCTTTAGGACTTCTTTTATTTTCAGTAGTAGAGACTATGGTCTCATGACTCGAACCCTCGCGAATTTGACCTCCAAGTCAATACGCATCGAATGCATAATCCTTTACCTCGTTTTGCAAGCCAAGTACGCTCACCTCTCTGCCGTAATGGCAAAAAGTGAATGCAAAAAAAAACACATGAGATTTTTCTAAAAGTAAAATGCAAGTACATAAAATCCAGAAAAAACCTCAACAATAGGATAGCAAATAGCTTAATCAGTAAGCCATTCCAATCAAGCAAACCACAAAACGCATCACCAATGTAATACATAATCCATCTCCCAAAACATGGTCAGTATCAATAGGCCCAAAACTGGAACTTAGCTTTCTAAGTGGGAAATGTCAACTAAAATCCATATAAGGATCACAAATTGCTCTTGAAGATCTCCATTAGACCTACAATTCTTAAAAACACAAGCAGAAACTCAAAAACATAAGAACCCTTTTTTAAACTATATTTCCTATCCTATTTAATCTCCCAAAACAGGTCCCACAATAACTCCAACTCTTAAGACTCTCTTCAATTGAAATGCAAACTAAATCCAACGGTATCACTAATTGATTGCTCTTTACCTATGTAAATTCTCCAGTAACATCCATATCCTCAAACAAGGTCCACTCAGCATCTCCAAAGTTGAGACAGTTTTCTTAGATGAAATATAAACTAAAATAAAAAAGGAATGCAGATCCCTTACATTTAACTATACCCCATTTCCATCTTCTCCTACTCCCCAATCTAGGATCCACAAATAGTCCTCAATGTTGAGACTTCCCAAGAAAAAATGACAACAAAAATCAAACAGGATTGTGAAAAAAAAAAACAGAAAATTATCCAACAAACACAAAGAGAAGCATGAACCAAACCCAAATCCCTAAATCCCTAGTCCCGCCTCGAAAAATCACAGCAAAGGCAAAACAGGAATCGGACGAACCATCTCTCAGAAACCAAACAGATATGTAGAGAGTATGGACATCATCACAATAGAGCCTGGAAACCAGAGATGTATAGAGAGGAGAGTTAAGCAGTAAAGAAAGAACGAAAAGAAACTGAAAGGGCGGCAAAGGCACATACGGTGACAGGGGCATCGGACGCGCTGAAACGTTGCTTCTCCTCGACAAGCAGATCTCCATGGCCTTGAGGCATAGAGCCTTCACCTGATTCCTTTGAGTGGCTCAAAGGCATCAGCTTCAGCTGCTCTGTATCTGCCGGTCTAGCTCTGACACTTCTCCCTCTCTCTCTCTGCTCTCTCCCTGGGTATGCGTGTTCTAAGATACAATACGTAGCGTAAAGAGATACCTTCAGACACAATTCTTACACACACACACTCGTGACACACCCTAGCCTGCACACAATTCATAACCACCCATGTACTCCGTCTCATAATTTTTACTACCAACAATTTATACCAAGACATTGGGCATCAGGATGCTACTCCCACCTCTCCGCCAGATTCTCTGTGATGGTAGTGTCGAAGATAATTTTACAATAGCTGTATGTGTGAAGATAATCTTTCAAGACACAATTTCATACACACTTCAGTAATATTACCCTATAAGTACTGTACACAATTCATAACCAATCTTAATGCGGAAGCTCGTCTGCACACAATTTTACTAAATGTACCACAATTTATATACTAAATTTCATAATAATACCAGAGATGCTTACCTCAGCCACAATCTCTGCCAGTATTTTAATTCACTTCTGTGATTAAGTGCCCTAAGATACCTTACAAATATGTAAATGAAGATACCTCAAGTATTGCCAATCTCTTACACACACACCTTATTGAATTCCTATAAGTACCGCACACACTATAAATTCACCCACGCAATTGGCCTGCGACATGGCCTCTTTAATGTTCTACGTTTTCACCTATACCTGCACACAATCAGATGCCACTCCTGTGGGCCGGACCCTGGCCGATCTTAGAATCTACCCTCTGTGATTTAAGGTATGTTATTCGCATGGCTTGGGTTTTTTTTACAAATATATCCCTTGTAAAGCCATGACGAATTTACAAAATAACCACAGGTTATAGCTGTTCTACTGATGTTTCTGCTTTCTTTTTTAACATAAACCTCCTTCATAAATTATGCACTCTCATTCATCTACTTGATCATAATACAACAAAAGAAAATCCAAACTCACTCTGAGAGTTCTATAGTTCAACACAAAAAATGTCTTAATCTCAAACCTGTATTTTCCATCAAAACACCCCATCCATAAATTTTCTTTTCTTATTCTTGGGGATTTTTTACATAAATATCCAGTATAAATTTATGAATTTAGCTGAAACAGCTTTCCTACAGGTAATTGGCATGCAAATTCTTTTTCATGAACCCTAACACCAAAGGTAAGTAAATTTGAAGTGATTGGACATTTTACATGGTGAAACTAAGTTACATAAGTTAACTCAAAACCCTAGATCAGCAGGTGGTTCATGCACTATTGATTCAAGAAATTCACCTGCCTGAATTGCACAAATTTGTTCCAGTTTTTGAGCACCGGGATGGCCAAAATTTAGTAGACATTAATCCTTGCAATTCCAGACAACTACAATACCAGCAAGATTTGAGAATGCTAAAAATTCTTGCAGGAAGCTAAATTCCTCAGATAAAAAAATTAGATTCTGCCGCGAAGATTCCGAACAAATGAGTACATAATATGTAAGAATGACGGGGTTTCCTTTTCTTATTGAGAATATGAAGAGCAAATGAATTCCAGAAATTCCTGCTCTGAGTTTTATGAATAAAGCTGAGGGGCAGCAAGCTTCCCTGCATGAGAAATTCAAACACATTTTTTCCTACTTCAAATGATCAGAACCTGAAGCTTGGATCGACATCCTACCGCTCCCACCAAAACTTTATGAAGAGATTTGTTGAATATCTAAAAGAATGACTTTTTATTAGATTTCTGTTATCATTGAAACAAAATGCTCTTCCAGAAGCATAATTTTAAATCCTTTGTAAGGAAAGAACCTTTTCAATTGGAACTTCCCATGGCGCCGGGTACCATCTTGGTGGCAAACTGATATCCGGGAGGGATCAAGGTAGTGCTGCCAATCTTGGATGTTCCTAAAGTGCTACTGTCTTCAAATCCTCTTTGATCTTTTTTATCCAATTCCATTTTCTCTATTTTTGCATCAATTTGTGCAAAGCTTCTTCTGCAAACCTGAGTCATGAAAAGCAAAAGAATTTCAAGAAGTTGGTGGAGGACCACAAAAAGGAAAAGACCTAACGAGTATGCTTATATATATTACACTTCAGGGGCCAGGTTCCTTTTCTGCTTCCCATCTGTACCCTCTTCTAAGCAGTGGAGGCTCTCTTTCTTTGCCCCTGCCCAAATCCATAACTTTCAACTCTTTTCCTGCTGGGACTAGTCCATGTACACACAACAATGGACATTCGAAAAATATGGAAACATTAACTAAACCAGTAATAAGGCAGTGAGTACCTTCTGTAGATCATCAATACTTGCTCATTCTAATCTTGACATTTGGAGCATCATGGAATGACTTGGAAACACTCCGCTGATGATTTCGCCATATAATAGCAAACCTCGTAGAGCAGAAAAAAACCCTATAATTCATGAATTTCAATGATCCACAAGGTCAAACAATTGTAAACATGACAAACGTTAAGAAACAGTAATTACTTTCTTTTGTTTGCGTGCTAAAGGATAAACAGCAAGGCCCTTTTTCTGGAAATAAAGCTCCATCCTTGGTTTCTTTGTTCAACTGAGGAAAGAAAATAGTGTTTTAGCAGAGATGAAGAGAGAAAAGTGTTGCTCTGCATTCCTAAAATGAATGGAATACTCAGTATGTAATCTATCCATAAGCAGTGAAAGTAAGACTCAAGAAGTTAATGAATAAGTGCAGGTAAGTGGGAGGTGATCTTTATTAGCATGAGGATTTAACTCTTCTGATTGAAAGATCCATGAATGGATTGCTTTGCTACCATGGTAGATTTCTTACAAAGCATTTAAAAACATCTATACCTGCTACCTAAGAAGGCAAAATAAATGAAAATAATAAAGACAAATGGAGTTTCACTTGGCTAAAGAGCAAGGGACCAGTATCTAGACTCCAAAATTTGGATATGCTTGAACAGGGACTATGCTTTACATAAGATGAAAAAGTTAAACAGCTTTCTGAACAACAAATGACAGTTCTTTGGGTTGAAGAGTACAGTATGGTACAAAAGCAGGAAAAAAAAATGTTTCATATGCATGTTTAAAATTGGGCTAAAGAAAACGCTTTCCAGGTAATAGAATACAAAAACAGGTTTAAGGAAGGTGGGCCTTTGATGAAATTGTTCTAAAAAATCTTACCATGTCATCCAAGGTAATTGATGTATTTATATGTACGAAACACCTTAGTAGTAAGGTAAGACCAGGCATGAGCTCCTTGAGATGAGTATTGTTTGGCCATAGGACCAGAAAAGCAACTAAAAAAGATCATCTCAATCACCCTGTCTATCTCCATTACTTTTTATTGATGTTAAACACCATAGAACATTAAAAACACCTGTTGTGGTAAGTAAGAATAGATGAAAAG